>JAQQSU010006836.1:0-13398 GCA_028627135.1 Pseudochirops cupreus | reverse complement strand
TTCCATTTGCTCCACTCTAATTTTGAAGGAATTATTCTCTTCAGAATGCTTTTGAGATTCTTTTTCCATCTGGCAAAGTCGACTTTTTAAGGCATTCTTCTCCTCATTGGCTTTTTGGGCCTCTTTTGTCATTTGAGTTCATCTATTTTTTAAGGTGTTAATTTCTTCAGTCAGGTTGTTGACTCTCTTTTCATGATTTTCTTGCATTATTCTTATTTCTCTTCCCAATTTTTCTTCCACTTCTCTCATTTGGTTTTCAAAATCCTTCTTCAGGTGATCTCTAGCTTTTAGGCAATCTTCATGTTTCTTGGAAGCTTTTGGTGCGGGAGTTCTGACTGTGTTGTCCTCCTCCTGCTCCTTGCCTTGATCCTTCTTTTCCCCAAAGAAGGGATGTAGGATTTGGTTGCTGTTCTTACTTTGCTTCTTATGCTTATTCATGGTTGGTCAGTCCGTGATTTTTTTTTTTTTAGCTCTGTGGAACTCTGCTTCCAGAGGGGAAAGCTGTGTCCCAAATCGCTGTGGTTTTTCCAGCTGCTGGAGCTTTTAGGAGGCTGCTGGGTCCCTCTCCAACTCTGGCTCACTGAAAAAAAAAACCCAGGACCCACACCCAGGACCACGATCTGGATCCAGGCCACTCAACGTGAGAGCACTTGGCCTCTGAATGATCGCTTGGTCCCCTTGCAGTCTGCGGGCCGGGAGCTCTGAAGCGGCAGTGTGGAGGCAGGTGCAAAACCTCTGCTTCTGCGGCCTCCTTGCCCTGGAGGCAATCTGGCCAACCTGCTTTTCTCCCCCAATTTAGCCAAGCTCCACAGACTGAATTCTGGGAACTGCCACAGCTGCCGCAGATCCACTCTCCCAAAGCTCCAGCCTGGGACTTGGCTCCTCTCGTCCAGCCACCTCTGAGACAAAGCCGCAGTTTCAGGATGGGCTGGTTTCGGCTAGCAGAGCTGAGATGGTTCCTTGTAGCCAAGCTGACTTTAGCAGAAAATATATTTGTGTGCGTTTTGGAGTTCTAGAATTTGTTTAGAGTCATATTTTATGAGTATTTTGAGGCGGCTATGTGAGAGCTGTAATATGTTGCTACTCGTACACCACAATCTTGGCTCCACCCCGAGAATACAACTTACAAGAAGTGTCAGGCCTAGAAATAAAGATGGTCTCATCCTTTCCCCCATTCTCCTTCAGAGAACCAAGAAGCAGAATGGGCTTGGGATCCCAGGTGTGATGAGACCATTCAGCGTCTCAGTTGGTCCTGACTCAGAGCTCTCTCACCAGTTGCTCCTCTGCCCTCTCTGCTTCCCCTCTACCCAACTAACAGACACACACATATAGACAACAGACTGACTGCTTGATCCAGGGAGGAGCGAAGCTGAGGAAGATTGGGGATAGGATGGGCTCTGGGACGGAACCACTAGGAAATGACCAGGGGAAGCCTGAGGCTTGGTGACCAAATCCAGGGTCAGGGATTCAGCCCCCTTGCAGGGGCCCTCAGGGCTATGAAACAAGAGGGGTAGGGAAGCAGGAGGCCTGGCAAAAGGGAACACAGGTAGGGGCTGGAAAGACATTCTAACCTGGCTCATGGCAGGTAGCTCAGTGACATTGTGGTGACAGAAGGGCTCCAGGGGGACACTGAAACTGGGAAAGCAGGAGGACTCTGTCCTGGGGTCTAACTAGCTGCTTGGGAGGACTCCTGGCACCCTATGGGGAGCTTAGGCCTGGAATCCCTCAAGGGAGACCAGACACAGGGAGCAGGGAGCCAGAGCCTGGGATCTGATTGTGAAGTGCATACAAATGGCGCCCTAGGGGGCAAAAAGAGTATTAAGATGTGCTTTTTCAGTACTTTGTGAAGCCCCTCCTGAGGGATCCTCACTCTCTAGCTCATCCTGTAACTGGAGAACATCCTAAACTCCTTTCCCCCTTAACCTGAAATACCATAAAATTTATGTATACCTTGCACCAAAAGAAGAGCTTTTGTATCTCTTATCCTGCATCCCCCTTGTCCTTAACCTTTTACCTGTGTCTCTCCATCCCCAACTGTCCTTAATATTTAACTACCATAAATGCTAAAACTACATCATCATCCTGAGCATCTGCAGGCTTTACAGCTTTATGTCTATATAGGCATACCCCGCCCCCCTCCCCCCCCCAGTACCTCTACCTTTCCTCTGCCCCATGCCTACAGCAAAGGTCCTTCCTTGTGCTTTGCCCTAAATTAAAGCTCTCAATGGGTAAACAGAATGTGAAATTTTAAAGTAAATTTTTTCACGCTGGAACCACTCTCCTGAATCTCACCTCAATGACAGGAAAGTTATGAGTCCATTCAAGAGAGACAGGCAAGAGCTTTGGTTCCTGTATTCCAAATAGGGTCCTGATGTGGAAAATTCCTTGCTCTTTTTTTTTTTATTGGATGAGGGAGGTCAGAATAATTAAATTAACACCACCACCACCACCAACTTACTCTTTAAAGAATGTCCAAAGAAGCTTGTAAATTCTCCTTATTGTTAAAAGGCTAATTCTTGGTTCAGGCTTTTACCTGAATTAAAGGGACAAAATTCAGGACAAAGAGAATTAAAAGAAGTTTCTCGTAATATGTCTTCGTGGGAACATATTGAGGCTCTTATCAGTCCAGATTATGAAAGGATTCAAGATAGAGTGACCTTGGATTCATAACTTTCAATGAGATGAAAGGCTCTTTGGATAGGCTTACCTTAGAAAAGGGGGATTGCCTCGGAGTCCTTCTCTAATCACTGACCCATGAGAGCTAACAGGAACAGAGAGATGAGGGTAACATGATATGACAACTCAAAGACAAGTTCTAGAGGACCCTTAACTTTCCTCTACATTTGCAATGTGACAAGTAGCAGATAGTACAAAGGAAGCAGACTGGGTGAAGTCTTCCCCAGCACTGCCTGACTTGTGGACTGAAAAGCTGCATTTTATAGGTCTGGTTTTCTGCATTCCTGTGGGTTTCTGTGCCCTAATTCATGGTAAAGTTTTGTGAAGGTGCCAGGCACAGCTGAGTAATAGGTATACTCCACCCTATCCTCATTCAGATTGCTCCAGGGAGTCTATTGCTCCAGCTAACTTTTCTAAATTTCTCTTCTTTTCCTTAACCCTAGATTTATCTAGTCCTCACAGATCTCTGTGTGTGCACACAAGTCCCTAAACGCACTATAGCGACCCCAGCAGTAATTATAACAGTCAGTGGTCAACAAGGCAGAGAGCAAGCTGAGGACAGGGCAGTGCGACCTCAGGGGAAACTGCACATGCTCAAGCAGACATGGACAGGAAGTGGCTCCTTGGCGCCTCCCTGAGGTCTGGCACGAGGTTGAGGGGAGGGGCCGCTCATTGAGTTCATAAGATGACTGGCCTTCGGAGTAATGGAATCCGGACTTGAAGGGACGGGGCTTGAGGATGGGGGGGGGGGGGGGGCGGGGCGAGGCCCAGGTGGGGTCCAGATTTTCAGATTAAAAATCCTTAAACTCCAACACCAACCCTGAGGGCAGGGCGGAGGAGGTGTAAGGGGCGGGGCTTAGGGGGCGGGGGCTGAGCACTTCTGGCGCTCAGATGGCCGGAAGAGGCAGTCACGTGCTTGGGCTCCTCCAATGCCCTTCCAGACAGCATCGTGATGACGCTCCTGTTTCTGGGCCGAAATGCAGACTCCCAGCCAAGGGCCGCCGGAGTCCTGGGCCTGAGGCTCTGCTCCTTACAGGGGAGGAGGGGGCAGGGCCGGGAGCAGAGCAGGCTCCCCCGAGGCCGTGGAGGATTCAGGGGTTTCCCGCGAGTTCGGTGCTGGCTCCTAGGCTGCGCTGCGGGCTCGTCAGAGCCACGCGTGCCAGCTCCGGAAGTTCTCTCCCACGCACAGACACGCGTGAGCTCTGAGGAGGCGCCCCGAAGTCCCGGCTTCTCTGGGGCTTCGTCCCTGAGCTGAGCACGGGATCCTGGAAGGGTGTGGCCGCGGAGCTTCCCCAGCCCCCTCCGGCTCCTGCACCAGGTAACGCGTCCGCGGCCCCTGCGCCTGCATCCCACGGGAGATCGCGGGCTCCCGTGCATCCTGTGCCGGGGGTGGAGGGATGGCGTGACCTGAGAGCTCCTCCAGAGTAGGTGCTAGGAGGGCGGGGAGGGGCTGCTCCTGTCCTATTGATGGAGGACCAAGCTCCCCCTTCCTATTGGCTCCTGCGGCAATCAGGAGCCAGCCTGGGCTGGGCGGGGCCGAGGAGCAGAAATCTGGAGAGACCGGACCACCTGGGGGAAGGGAGAGCCCCCTCCCCCCCCACCTGGGAGAGGTGAGACCGCACCTGAGGGAGGTGAGAGCCCCACCTGAGGCAGGCGTGTCAGTCTGCCGGTTTCTGGCCTGGGGGCTTTAGTTGGCCAGCTCAGAGGGGAAGCAGGCTCAGGCCTGTGTCTAGACCAGGGTGGGCAGGGCTGGTCTGGGGAGAGAAGAGTCTCCTGGTCTGGGACTGAGGGAGGGGTCAAGTCCCCCAACCCCATGTGAGAATGAGCCCTCTCTCACTGTAATCTTCATTCTCAGTCATGTTTAAGAATTAGAGCTGATTTGTACCCGTTGCACTAAAGTGCTGAGACCCCTTCCTGATTCCTGTTAGTTCACAATATAGAGCTAAAGGACCATTGTGTTATTGAATATTCACTAGCTCTAATGTGTGAAACCACTGACCAGAAATTGTGTCTCTTGGACACTTCCTTCGTCAGATTTCTCTGAGAAGGAGATGGTGCAGGTAAAAAGTTTAATCACATTCCAGATACTCATGAGGGTCCCCTCCAGTGTAGAATCTCTGATGATGAGCAAGATCCCAGCCCAGTATGAAAGCATTTATGCATTAATTACATTCCTAAGGTTTCCCTCCAGTGTGGGCTCTATGATGTTCAACAAGTTTGTATTTCAGTTTGAAAGCATTTCCACACTGATTACATTCATAAGGTTTCTCCTTGTCGATTCTCTGATGTGCAACAAATTTGGCTTCTCTCTGAAAGCCTTTCCACATTGGTTACATTCATACTGTTTCTCTCCAGTGTGACTTCTCTGATGTACAACAAGGAAAGATTTCTGTCTGAAAGCCTTTCTACATTGATTACATTCATAAGGTTTCTCTCCACTGTGAATTATCTGATGGATAAGGAAGGATGAGCTTTCACTAAACACTTCACATTCAGGACACTCATGTGGTTTCTCTTCAGCCTGAATTTTTTGGTGGTTAATAAGGGATGACTGTTGACTCAAGTCCTTGCCATAATGATGAGAATCACATGGTTTCTCTCCTATGTGGACTGAGAAACACAGCACGGATTTCTCTCCCAGTGACCTCATAGGCACCATCACTCATTAAAGTGTCCTCAGCATTTTCATTCACAGCAATGATTGGCTTTTCAGTAGTCTCTTGAACTTCAGGTCTATATATGAATACATATATATAATTTTAATCCATCCCCTTCATATGGGATAAAGTACCTGATGTATATCCTCCTTTCCCAGGCTAAGAGAAAATTCTTCAAAGTTCAATGGACAGAGCCAATCATTTCAAAATGCCATTAGTTTATATCTGCAGGATAACTTGATTTATAAAGACCTTCAGAGACAGTCACATTGGATCCTCAGAAACACCAGTGACAATAGCAGGACCACGATTCTCAGTATATTCACAAGTCAGGCCATGAGTTTAGCATGCTTGAGTGACCTGACCAACATCTGAGTAGCTGAGACTACAGTTGCAACTCTGCAAGTGAGCATGCTCTACCCACAGTACCAGAGGGCCTTTCTCCATGGAACTTTGTTTTGTTAGTAAGAAAATTTATTTAATACTGTATATTTAGGTCTTCCTATTCCCTGACACACAATGGTATTGAAAATAAAACAAATAATAATCCCATGATGGGCTGTAAGTGTTCAAGTGAAAAGAAGCATCAGTCAGTGTGGCAAAATTCACTGTCATCTTATTTTAAGAAATTGCCAGTCACCACCAACCTTGAGCAACCACCAGGCTGATCAATCAACAGCCATCACCTCTGGGGAAGAGCTTCCCCAAGCAACAAGATTATGGCTCCAGGAAGGCCCAGATGATGGTTCGAGTTTTGTAGCAATAAAGTATTTTTGAATTAAGGCATACACATTGATGTTTTAGACACATTAGTCATTTATACCTAATAGCAAACAGAATAGTGTAAACAGAACCTTTATATGCACTGGGAAACAAAAAAAAAACTCATCTGACTTGCTTTATTTCTCTCTTAATTTAATTGAGTGCTCTGAAACAAAACCCGCAATATCTCTTAAGCGTGTCTGTGTTTTTATCATTCTTATTATGATTTTTGACTCTTTTCTTCCTAATTATTTCCTCTTTCCTTATTAAACCATTATTAGCCTCATTCCTTGAGTTCCCATATATCCCATTGAACAAAATTTCTTTGCATTCTGAAACACCCTCTTTTCTGTGCATCAGCTAAGACCAATGTTCCCAATCTGTTGCATCTTCTCAAACAATCTCAGTATTGGTATGCCAGATTGGGTGCTCCTTGGGAGCAGGCCCTCACTTTTCCCTTCCAAAAGCTGAGTTGAGTGCCTAGAAAAGGGGAGTTGCTTAATCCATGCATACTGAGGGACTGAAGGGGCCCAGGGTTGACACCTGGCTCCAACCTCTACCTCAGTCCCAGTATTCTAGGCTCTCAGTTGGCAAATGCACGTTTTGCCCCCAATTCTATTTCTGGGTTTTGCACCATAAACCCTACAGTGAGTGACCCTTGTCAGGTTTAAATCCTTCTGGGACCCGACCAGACCCAGGGGGAAGATCTCAGAGACTTTTTTTCTAGCCCCTGAAGCATCACATTCTATGTGACACTTGGGAGTGTTTATCTCCCATTTCCCCAAAGGAAGAGTACCTGCCACCACAAAGAATCTTGCCCACTATTGTCCAAGAATGGGCCAAAGATGGAGCCTCAGGGATCAGGGGAGGGGCACAGGATCCTGATTTATGTAAAGCCTACCCTGGGATTAATTCTAAGGAGGCAGCAACCTTTGCTACTACTGAGATACTACTGAATGAAGGGAGGGAAAATCATAAAGCCAAGCTGCCTGGGTCCACCACACATTTGGTTTATATAATCTTAATGTAGCAGGGCTATCCTTTGACAGCTCACTAACTGACTCCCTTTGGGCAGCTAGGAAGTAGATTGGACAGAGGACCGGTCAGGAAGGCCTGAGTTCAAATCCAGCCTCAGACACTTACTTACTGTGTCATCCTCAGTAAATCACTTAGGCTTGTTGGCCTCAGTGTCCTCATCTGCGAAATGATGCTGAAAAGGAAGTGGAAAACCCCTCCAGGATCTTGTGGAAAAAACGAAACCCATCTGGGATCACGAAGAGCCAGAAGTGACTGAACAACAACATGACTGACTCCCTAGCAAAAGGGTCAAATGTATATCCTCTCTGGGGCTGTTACTCACGTACCCCTTCATCATCTCCCCTCTTCCTCCTCTTCTAATTTTCTTTCATCTTATTTTCTCATAAAATATGCTATGCTTCAGTGGCATAGGCCCCCCCTCTGTGCAGTGAACAGGACACTCCTCCTCCCAACTCTGTGGGCATTCTGTGCCATCCCCATGCCTAGAATGCTTGTGCTGCTTCCCTGAAGCCTCAGCCAGAGCCCACCTTCCACAATAAGCCTTTCCAGTCCTCCTTAGTCTCAAAGGCTTCCGTCTCTCAGTGAGCTCCAATTTGTCCAGTCCAAAACAGGTTTCAACACTGTGGTTAGCATGTTGTCTGCTCCCCCAAATCTGTGAGCACCAGCAAAGCAGGGGGTGTTCCTTGTATATCTTTATATCCTTGGTGATTGACAGAGGGTCTGGCACTTAATAAATACTCACTTGAAGAAGGTATAAGAATCCATCTTGGAAAGTCTAGACCCTTTTACTGTTTCAGATAAGTTCCTGCCCCAAATTCAAAACACTCACTTTTTCTAGGATCACAAATTTATCACTGGAAGGGCATCGGAAAGGCCATGGTGTCCAAATCCATCATTTTACAGGTGGGGAAACTGAGGTTTAGTGGTTCACTGGCTTGTCCAGGATCCCACTTCCAAAAAGTGTCTCAAAAATATTTCCAAGTCAGGTCTTCTTGCCCACAAATCTAGTACTTGCTTCACCCCCACACCTAGAAGCTTCTTGTCATCACAGCTTTCATATACCTGTTTTCACCTGACTCACCTGGATGGCAGCTCCTCATGTCTTCTTACTCCAGCAGCCATGGGGATTCCCTTTGCTCAAAATAAGGGATCAAATCTTTTCTGGGAACTGGGCATCCTGGGCATAAGGAATCAGGGATGAGGATGGAGAAAACCTTGTAATTTAGGGCTCTTTAGGGAAAAGAGTTTGCATGTAAAGGTACTCCATTTTGAGAATCACTCCATCATGTTAGCACAGATCTGGCTTATTCTCCCATTAAGGCTTCTAAAGGCAGTACCCCAAACTAGGATGGGCCAGATCAGCATTGAGCTCCTGAAAATCAGAGCCTGCTGAACCTGCTTTGGCCCTATCACCTCCCCAGCTCCTAACTCCCTCACTTATAAAAACTGGGAATTCTACGGGGAGCCTTTGCCTCTTCTAGTGAAATTCCCTTGCTGGGGAACTCAATGAAACTCAGTTAATCCAAATTTGAATTCAGGGCCAGTCTGTTTTTCCCGTCACTGACAGGGGCTAACAGGCAAGGAGTACAGGACGGTTCCCAGAAGTCCTGAAGCAAGGTTTCCATAACACTTAGTTTTGGAGCTTTGGGGAGAGCTGGGGAGAAGATCATAGAGCCAAATTGGAATAAAAAAAAATTGGTCATGGTCCACCTTCTTTATAGGATGAGGGGCTCATTGCATAGTTTCCATTATCTAGAAATTAGAGGCAGCTGGTAGTGCAGTGGAGAGAGCCCTGGGCCTGGAGCCAGGAATGCCAGGGTTTAAATCCAGACTCAGACAGTTACTAGCTATGTGCTCCCGAGCAAGTCAGTTAACCTCTGTTTGCTTCAGTTTTCTCAAATGTCAAGTGGGGATAATAACATCACCTAATGACATCATAGTGTAAAGAAGGCACTTAGCGCAAGGGCTGGTGAACAGCATTTGAACAGCAATGCTTATTCCCTTCCATCCTTTGCCACCATCTGGGCTGGAATTTGGGACAGTTTAAAGGAAGAAGAAGGACCAATGTGCCATATCATGTATACCTGGGAGGCTTCTCTCAAAGAAGAATGTCCTCAATACTTGGCACTTCCCAAAGAGGAAGGAGTTCAAGAAAAAGATGCCTGAGCTGTTTTCAGAGATTTGGCAGAAAAAATTCATGTCCAGGGAAAGACTGGACTACGTCATGTGGGATTACTTCCACACCTGAGATACTTCAACACTGATTTCATCTGGGACCTCAAGCTACCTAGAATCAGCAATAAAGAGTTTCAGGAGCAACAAGGTAACTTCCTGGTTCTCTTCACAGAATGTACTGCCATTTTAAAGGGAAACCAGGCAGCAAGAGGACCCTGTGTCTGGGACACAGGAGACCAGCACGTTTCCCTTTCTAGTAATTGATAAATACTCCAAAACCAGCACACTGATGAATGGAGATATTCCTTCTGATAGCAGATTTAGAGGGAACAGAGTAACTGTCCTTACCCAGAGAGAGCAGGTTCTAGGCATTCTTATGGGTTCATCTGTGAGTTGGCCCAACCATTTTCGAGAGAGAACTGGAACTATGGCCTAAGAGACTGCCTATCCCTTTGACCCAGCAACACCACTTTTAGATCTGTTTCCCAAGATGATTAGGGAAATAGCAAAAGAAGTCATATGTTCTACACCGTTCACGGCAGCTCTCTCTGTGGTGGCCAAGAACTGGAAATTGCAGGGATGCCCATCGCAGGGGAATGCCCCAAGAAGGTGTGGTGTATGAATGTAGTGGAATACTACCTTGCTATAAGAGATGAGGAGCTCATTAATTTCAGAAAAAAAGGAAGGACCTGCATGAAATAATGCAGTGAAACCAGGAGCACATTGAAGACAGTAAGAAGAATGTGTCTTAAGAAGGACTTTAAGAGCATAAGGTATTTTGTCTATTATCCTCTACAGGACACATGCAGAACGGCGCTGTCCCCATCCGGAGAAAGAGCCGACAAACAGACGCATGTACAGGACAATCTCACATGTGCATCCGAGTACACCTCTACATTAATGTGCGTGTCATCTCCGGGCGGGGGGAGGGAAGAAAACAAGGAAGAAGGGAATTTCCAGGATCCTTCTGTTGTGTTCGCAGAGGAATAGTATGGTGGCCCCTTTGTTGCTATCTGCAGAAGGTTTGTAGCTTCACATGCAAACATCGTGGTTATACTGTTATAGAAATGTTTGTTTTCTCCATAATTGAAAATTAAATTATTTTAAAATAATAAAATTAATAACAATAGAACTGATGAGGTATGGGCTGTGGGACTCCCCCCCCCCCCTTGAACTCTCCTTGAATCTTTGAGGTGCGGGCTCTGGGAAACCCCTTCAAGTCTGATTGAATCTTCCCACTTGATGAGGCATTTGCAAAGGCCATAAGCCTTTCATTGTGGCTGGGCCCAAACCTCTGTTAATAGCCTGGCCTTCCATTGCCCATCTGCTTCCCAACCTTGAGCTTATCAAAATGTCAGTCCACTCTTGCATTGACCTTATTAACTCCTCCTGAAGACCCTCCCCAAACTCATTACTAGACTCATTGAGTCCTCCTGAAGACCCTCTCCAAACTCCTCCTCTAGACCACCCCTAGATTCCTTTGTATATAAGACCCCATCTTCCCTCCAAGTGGTGTGAGAGCGCCACAGAAGGTGCTAGCACAGATTTATTCTGTGACAGACTTACTCTGTCCTGCTTGTCTGATGCAAGCTGACAGATACTTAAGCTCCTTAAGAGTCTACTCAATATGGAGAACTTTCAATAAACTTTACTTTTCTTAGGCTGAGAAGACTTGAGTCCAATTTTTTTCGGCAGGACCCGGCAAGTTGGTATTTTGGGGTCTCAGGCAACCCTAACCCTCTTTGTGGGTAAACTTCTTCAGAACTACCACCAACTTACTCTTCAAGGAAAGTCCAAAGAACCTCATAAAGTCTCCTTATTGTTAAAAGGACAATTCTTCCTTCAGGCTTTTACCTGAATTCAGGAGGCAAAATTCAGGACAAAGAGAATTAAAAGAAGTTTCTGATAACATGTCTAGGTGCAACATATTGAGGTTGTTATCACTGCAGATTAGCAAGGGATTCAAGGTGGAACCAACTTTGATTGATAACTTTTGCAATGAAATGAAAGGCCATTTGGATAGGCCCATGTCAGCTTGGCTGTCAGTCATTCCCCAGTCACTGACCCATGAGGGCTGACAGGTATAGAGAGAGGGGGGGGGTGACATGATATGACAACTGAAAAAGACAAGTTCTAAGGACTCCTTAACCATCTTCTACATTTTCAATGTGACAAATAGCATGTAATACCAAAGCAATAGACTTCCCCAACACTGACTGCCTTATGGACTAGAAAAGGTGCCATGGGGTCTCATTGGTCTTGAGTTCCAACCTGTTTTAGGCCATGATACAGTTCGGGGGATAAAAAAGAATTCTTCCTCCCCTTTCTTAGAAATGTTGGGGGGAAAAATCTGGGTGTGCTGGGGGGTGTCCTCCAAAGCTAGACTCAAGTAGTGACCTATCTTTGGTCTCTACAAGGGGCAGGGAGATGGGGGGGGGGGAGGAAGAGCCACTGGAAGAAGAAAAATCCACAGCCACTCCTGGAGGTGGGGTGGAGAGGCTCTCCAGCCTCTACCCTCCTGCTAGGGTTTCAGCCCACAGAGATTGCAGGCAAGACTTCTGAATCTTACAGGTTCGATGGATTGTTCTTTTGTTCCTTTTGTTTTGGGTCTGTCTATCTGTGTTTCTTTAGGGGACTGTCCCCTTTTGAAATGTCAATGAGTTCACCAACTTGTTCCCCCTTATGTCTATTTAAAGGGGACATGGACCAGGGGAAGAATTTCTATGAGACAGTGAGGAAGGATTAACTAGGTGTAAGAAAGATGTGGAAGTGGAACTTGAATAAAAGAGAAAACGAGGAATTTGTGGGAAACAAAAGAAGGAATTCTTTCCCCAGGATTAGAACCTGTCCCAGACTAGAGGGAAAAGGGAATGTAAGTCAGAGGGGACTGGGTCTAACCAGGGCTGTGACCCAGCAGAACCAGGCTTCCATCAGGTCAAAGGTCAGAAGCCTGTCTACATACTTAACTGGCTGTTTGAGGGGGGAAGCTATCAGGAGAGCAGGCAGTGGGAGGTTCAGGAGGCTGCATGTAGCCAATGGAGAGCATGGGGGAAAATTGGAGTGAGGTCGGTATGGGGTAGACTCTTAAGGAGCCAGCCTATGTTATTCTATGGGGCTCTCACACAGCAAGTCTGTGCTGAGTTATTCTATGGGGCTCTCACACCACATGGAGGAAAGATAGGGTCTTATATACAGAGGAATCTAGGGGTGGTCTAGAGGAGGAGCCTGGGGAGGGTCTTCCGGAGGAATCAATGAGGTCAGACTCCAGTAATGAGTTTGGAAAGGGTCTTCAGGAGGAGTTAATGAGGTCAGTGAAGGAGTGGATGGATATTTTGATAGGCTCAAGGGTGGGAAGTAGAAGAACAATGGAGGGCTATGCTAGTAACAGGTTTGGCCCGATCACAATGAAAAACTTAGGGCCTCTGATAATGCCTCATCAAGTGGGAAGATTTAATCAGACTTCAGGGGGTTTCCCAGAGCCTGTACCCCAAAGATGGAAAGCTCAAGGAGGGGTCCCAGAGCCTGTACCTCAAAGATTCAAGGAGAGCTCAAGGGGGGTCCCAGAGCCTGCACCTCATCATGACCACGTGAGAGCCCTGCAGGTCTGCCCTGAGCAATCCTCCCTCCCAGGCCTGGCTACTGCACAAGCTTCCCTCCCTAACTCTTTTCCAGACTCCCAATTACTTCCCAAATGCCCGGAATCCCCCTCCCCAGACTTAAAATTGGGTCACCCTTTCCAAAAACTGAAACTTACCCACAGGACCCAGGAATCCAGTTTCCCTGCCCCCAGCTGTTGGTTAGAGACTTAGTTGTTCTGTCTTCAGACCAAGCTCCCTGTAAGGACCTAAATATTGTCCATCCTGAGGAACCCACTTTGGACACAGGAACCCGGGATCCTGCCTGTCCTCCTTCACCTGGACTCATAGCCCCTGGGGCTACTTCCCTATTATATCCCAGGTACCAGCTCCCTGTGTCTGGTCTCCCTTGAGGGATTCCAGCCCTGAGCTCTTCCAGAGGGTCCCAGGAGTCTTCCCCAGTGAGTAGTTAGACCCCAGGACACAGTCCTCCTGCTTTCCCAGACTCAGTGTCT
>JAQQSU010006835.1:0-13399 GCA_028627135.1 Pseudochirops cupreus | reverse complement strand
GTTATCATTTAATTTCTCAAAGTCTCAGGTGACTTTTTAAGACTCTAAGTGGCAGGCAATGTGCCACACTGCATCAATGGAAGGAGTTTCCATCCAGGGGTTCTTGGTATTAGATACCACAAATCCTGTCCCTCTCTCTAAAATGAGTCATGCCCACCCACTTCTACTTCCCCAGCCCCATGGAACCAACTTGAAACTCTGAAAACTCTGAAATTACTTCTCTGAATGCCCAGTCAGCCTGGACAAAGCACAGGAGAGTCTAATTCCGGCAATAAACCTTTACTGCCTGGCCAACAGAGATGGATTGGGTTTTTCTCTTGCCCTTAGCTGATTCTGCAAGGGTAGACTTTGTCGTGATTACTCAGACTTCATATCCATCTCGAGTCAGCATTATCCCTCCACGTGCAGCCCACGCTTCATGGTTTGTGGGTGAGCAAACACAATTTCACCGGGCGCTGAAAGCTAACCCAGCAATCTTGTAGGGACTCTGGGAGAAAGGACCGTGTGTCAGCTTCATCCTTCTCCAGCGCTCTGAAGCCTGAAGCGGGACAGTTTGACATTAGTTCAGCCTCTCCAGAACAGGTTATTTTTCTTTTTGTCAGGGTCACAAAGACACAGAATCAGATGATAAAAAGACAGCAGGATTTTTTAATCAGAAGACTTTGCTTCAAATTCCACCTATCCGACCTTGAGCCAGTCACTTTCCCATTTCTGTCCTTCAATTGCTTCACTGGCAACTCACTGGATTTCTTATGAGTTAGAAGCAATTCTAGAGAACATCTAATATAACCCTTAATATAGTGAAGGAATCCTTTTACAGGCAGCTATGTAACACAATACATAGACAGCTATGAAGCATAGTGGATAGAGTGGTGGGCCTGGAGTCAGGAAGGCTCATCTTCTTGAGTTCAAATCTGATCTAAGATGCTTGCTAGATGTGTGACCCTGGACAAATCACTTAACCCTATTTGCCTTAGTTTCCTCAACTGTAAATTGAACTAGAGAAGGAAATGGCAAACCACTCCAGTATCTTTGCTAAGGAAATTCCAAAAGAGGACACAAAGAGTTGGATATAACTGAAAAATGGACTAAACAACAACAGATGTAACACAATGGCTAGAATGTAGGACCTAGAGTCAGGAAGACCCGAGTTTGAATCCTGCCTCAGATAATTGTTAGCAGTCTGATCCAGTTCAAGTCATTTAACCACTTTCAGTCTCAGTTTCCTCATCTGTAATAAGGTAACATTAATAGCACCTACCTCCCAGGGTAGATAAAATAACTTTAACATATGATGATTATTTTGTAAACTTTAAACACTATATAAATGCTATGATAATGATTCCCGAAAGATGTTCAAGTCATTGCTTGAAGAGTGTCAGTTCCAGGAAAACTGCTACCTTTGAGGAAACCCATTTCCTTGTTAGACAACTCAAATTCTATCTGAAAGTGCCCTAAATGCAAATTGAGAAGAACTGAGTTTGAGTCCCGAGTCTATCAGTTATGATCAGTGTGACCATGACCCAGTTGTTAACTTTCTGAGCCTAAGTCGCTTTATCTGGAAAATGGAAATAATAATATTTGCACCATTAATCTCAGGGTTGTTGTGAAGGAAATACTTTATAAATTACAACAACACATAAATGTGACCTGTTGTTCTCATCATCATTACTTACGTTGAAATGAAATTTGCCTCCCTTTAATTTCCACCCATTGATAATTGTTCTTCCTGCTTGAATGGCAGCAAAAAATCAGCAAGTCTAATTTCTGAGTTAAGTAGGAAAAGTTCCAAGTTTGGAATGAAAAGACATAGGTTCTATCAGTGCCAACCCAAGTGATATGAAGCAATAGTCATCCTTTTGTTCCCCTGTAAAAGAGGAAGGTGGCACTACCTTAGTGATTCTGAAGCATTTTGGTCTCTGGACCCCTTTATACTCTTAAAAAATTTATTGGGGCAGCTAGGTGGTGCAGTGAATAGAGCACTGGCCCTGGGAGTCAGGAGGACCTGAGTTCAAATCTGGCCTCAGACACTTGATACTTACTAGCTGTGTGACTTTGGGCAAGTCACTTAACTCTAAGTGCCTTGCCTTCTCCCTTCCAAAAATAAAAGTTTATTGAATACATCTCCAAAGAGTTTTTGTATATATGGTTTATATCTATAAATATTAGCTGTATTAAAATTAAAACTGATAAATTTTAAGATATTTAATTCATTTAAAAAACAAACCAATTATATATCAACATATATAATGTTTTTATAAAAATGAAATCAATATATTTTCCAAAGCAAAAAAAAATTAGAAGAGTGGCATTGTTTTATTTGTTTTTGCTAATTTCTTTAATATGTAGCTTAATAGAACTAGATTGTCTTATCTGTTTCTGCATTTACTGTCATTATATTGTTTTGAGTAAAGTATATGAAGAAGATAGGGTCTCATACAGATATATAGTTGGAAAAGGAAGGATTATATAAAAATTATTTTGATCCTACATACCCCCCTGAATAGGTTTTGGGAACTTCTAGGCATCTACAAACCATATTTTGAGAACTACTGTCCTAAATGATCTCTTGGGTTCCTTCTAGATTGTAAATCCTCTTGTCCAGCATGAACTATTAAAGAAATCAACCCACATAGTATCATAGAATTGAACCACTGAAAAATACATCAGAGACCTATTCCAACCTTTTCATTTTAAAGATATGGAGACTAGTGAAGCTAAGTGACCTAGACTTGCCCAAGATCCAATAGGTAGACCTACCTTCAAATATTTGAAAATTAGTATTATATTTACCCACATTCTTCTCATCTTCAGGTTAAGTATCCAGAGTTCATAGAGTTTTAGCATCCTAGATTTAGGACTAGGAGGGAAGTTTTTTCATTTTTTTTCATTTTTTTTTCATTTTCCACTTGAAGAAACTGAGGCAGACAGATGTTAAATGATTTGTTCTGGGTGATAGAACTAGTAAGTTTGTGAGATGACATGTAAATTTGACATTTTTCTGACTCCAAGTCTAGCATCCAATCTACTATGCCAAGTTGTGTCTCTCCCCCTGCAAAATCAACTCTTCCTCAATCTCCCCATTATCCTGATTGGTCTTTTCTTGACACATGCTACCTTAGCCCACCTATTCCCTGGCTAGCCCCCTGCCTGGAATCTGCCCCTTCCTCACATTTTCCTCTGAGCTTCCCTGACTTACTTCAAAGTTCAGCTCCAATCTCACCTTCTGCCAAGAAGCCTTTGTCAGGAGTCCCTTTTCCTCCTCTGGCCTCCCTTCCTGTGTGCCTTTCATCTACACCATATGTATCCTATGCGCACTTAACTATCTGTATTGCATCTCCCCATTAGACTGTGAGCTCCTTGAAGGCAGGAACTATGCCTTGGTATCTCCAGCACTTAGCACAGCGCTTGGCACAAAGCAAATGCTTAATAAATTCTTGTGACTGACGCATCAATGTCTTTCTTAAAATTAATTAATTCAGCCATCATTTCTTAAGGGCTCTTTGTACTCAATTCAATTTAATAGATAGAACATTGGACATGAAGTTGTCCTATGGGTTTCAATCTTTCCTCAGTCACATAGACTTTATGTGCTCAAGGGCAAGGAATTCAACCTTTCAGAGACTTGGCTTTTTTATTTGTGAAATAGGGATAATGATATAATATTGCAGTCTCATAGTTATCCTAATAATGCTGTTTGCCAGGCACTGTGCTTAGGGCTACAGATACAAAGACAGAAACAAGCTTGTGTTTGCCCTCAAAGAGTTTACATTCTTTCAGATGTTGTGCTTGACGTTGTACTTTAGAGAGGCCCAGTGATAATTCTTTGCTGTCTTCCCTTTCAGGTTTTTCTACACATGCAATCTAGTTATGAGAGTCCATGTGGGGCAGTGAGATAAATGTACACTGCCTTAGAGGTCAAGAAATCTGGGTTTTGTCTTGGGCTCAATCACTAGGTCACTGTACTGGTCCATTTAATTTAATTTCCTGGTGCTTCAGTTTCTCTATTTGTAACTCATAACAGGGCTGTTCCTTGAGGCAGGAACTATTTCTTTTTTTCATTCCTATATCCCAGTCCTCATCACGATGTCTGGCAGACAATAGATGTTTAATAAACAGTTGTTGATTTGTGTTGAATGATGAGGACTGTTCTCATTTTTTTGTTTATTCTCATAGATAATAGTTGTCATGGCAACCACTAGTAAACTGCTGTGGTTTATATAGTCAACATTGACCGTGGAAGTATTCAGAACTGGAAGGGACCTTGGGGTCAACTGATTCCATCCTTTTACAGAGGAGGCAACCCAAGGCCTCAAAAATGAAATTATCTATCCTAAGACACACAAGTAATAAGTATTAGAACTAATATTTGAACCCAGGATCTCTAATTATTAATACTTAGTTGGTAGTTCCCCTCATGCTTCCTCCTACTCCTAAGGATCCTCTTGGGTCACAGATTTTATGATTTTGTGATCAAGGACAACTGGGAAAGGGAGGCATTAGCAAGGAGGAGAAGGGATTGGCTAAGTGCCCTGCAAGTCCTAATTTTTGCCTCTGCTCCCACCCTTTTCTGCTGATAATACAAACAGGGACACCTGAGGTTATTCTCAACAACAGCTGTTCAACTACCCTCTCCTTTGGAGTCAGTCTGGGTTGTGCAGGATTCCCCTGAACACAGGGCCCATCCTGTTTATTCTGACCAATTATGTCCAAGGTACCCCCTTTCTTTCCTCCCAAATGTGGATCTTGTCCTCCCTTCAGCCACTGGTGCCCTAAGGCAAGGCATCATCTTCCTTAAGAGGCTAGGTTATTATGAGACAAGTATTTTGCAAATCTGAAAATGTTATGTAAATGTGAATTCTTTGTTTTCATACATCGTACTGGTTTCTAAGGGCAAAGTACAAAGATTAATAAGACATAGTCCCTGCCTTCCAGAAGCTTAATTTATTATTGGGGATAATTGAGTAAAAATAGACATACAGATAGATGGATTTATAGGTACAGACACATACATACATACAAATGGAGATAAATTAACACAAATAGGAATATAGACCTCTGACATTTTATTTTCCATACTTTGTTGGTTTATATCAATAAAAAGAGAAAGATAAAGTGATACTATCAGCTAAGGAAATGGCTATTTCTAGCGGGGCCAAGGAGGAGGGCATCATCCACCAAGGCTTCCTGGGGGAGACGTTGGAGCTGAACCTTGAAGAATTAGTAGTACCTTAAGAGGCATAAATGGAAGAAAGGTGTGGAGTAGAAGGGGAAAAAAGAGGTCACTGGAAAAATGGACACATTTCTCCAAATGTGGTCTATCTGTGCCTTTCTGAAATCCAGCCGAGGAGCTCATCTCAGACTACCCAGTGATTGTGTGTTACATAAAAGAGTATTTTCTTTTCTTTGTTGTAAGTGTGTTTTCTCTCACTCTTCCAGTGACACCTGGGTCTAAAGATCCTGGGGAGCAGGAAAAATAGATTCCTTGAGAAAAACCATCTCATCCCTGTTTGTGTGAGGATGCTGACTGCTTCAGAGAAGAGTACTTAAGGACATAGGTCATATCAAGAGTCTAGAAACAGGGAGATCTAGGCCAGGGAACACTCTGCCCTGAATCTTTCTTTGTTTCTTTCTTTTTTTTCCTTTAAAAGAAAATACTAAGTAGGACAGAGGCAATGAATAGAAAATTATTCCAGACTCTTCTCACACAAGGCAGCTAGCCACTAACTGTGGCTTGAGAAACAACTTATAAATTATATTAACTTACATTCACAGAGTGTCTTAAGGTTTACAAAATATTTTCTTAATTATATATCTTTGAGGTAAGAAGTACAAATATCCCCATTCTAGAGATG
This sequence comes from Pseudochirops cupreus, assembly GCA_028627135.1. Lineage (NCBI taxonomy): Eukaryota > Metazoa > Chordata > Mammalia > Diprotodontia > Pseudocheiridae > Pseudochirops > Pseudochirops cupreus. Next base: position 7,544 of record JAQQSU010006835.1, on the reverse strand, counting down.
AGAAAATTGAGACATATAAGTAGAGAGACTTACCTGCAGTCATAGAGCAGGCAAGTATCAAGGCTGGGATTAGCTGAGACATCTTAACTCCAAATTCAGTTGCTCTGGGGAATTTAATCACTTATTTTTTTTCAATTAGCAAGCATTTATCTTCCGTTCTCCCTAACTCTTGATACCCCACTGGGGGGCCCAGGTAGTGATTTATATTGGTTGGTCTAGGAATCTTTTTTCACTACATTTAATTATTGAGCATTTATTTTTTTTCCTTCTGTCTTCCCCTACTCTTCCTCCTCCCCTCCCAACACAAAACAAAGAATAACAAAAACAAAACCCTTGTAACAGATGTACATGGTCAAGCAAAATAAATCTCTTTGTTGCCCATATCCAAAATGTGTGTCTCATCTCATATATTTAGTCTAGTACCTCTCTATTAGGGGGTACATTTTATTATTCCTCGTTGGTCCTCTAGAATTATGGTTGGTCTTTGTGTTAATCAGAGTTCTTAGGTCTTTTAAAGTTGTTTGTTGTTGTAATTGTGTTGTTATTTTAATTTTTTTGTAATTTCATTGTTATTCTGATTCTTTTTTGCAATTTTGTTGTTATTATAAGTTGTTCTTCTGGTTCTGCTCCCTTCATTCTGCATCAGTTCATCTTCATTCTGCATCAGTTCATCATCAGTTCTTCAGTTCGTCTTCCCAAGTTTCTCTGAACCCATCCCTGTTATCATTTCTTATGGCACAGTAGCATTCCATTACATTTATATACCATAATTTGTTCTGCCATCCTTCAAATAAGGGGTACCCCCTTAGTTTCCAGTTCTTTTCCAACACACAAAGAGGAGATTTTCAAGGGAAAGAATGGGCTTTATTATCCATCCAACACAATATTTTCTCTTTTTATTCTCCTTATATTTCTGCCCAAACATCCTTCTCCATGCTATCTTTGAAGGTTTGCATATTTCCATGAGAGACCATCCTCTTATGCTACCTAATACATGGTCCATTGAGTACTCGTCCATTTGAACAAATGGGACCACTCTAGTGGAATCTTGGGTCACATCCTACTAAATCTTTGTAATTTCTATGAGGTCACACTCATCTACTTGAATTCAATCTCTTTATTCATTACCCATCCTTGTATATTTAGTAGGGAAATACCCAAGCCTACTAACATAATTTCTGTCCTTTCTTGCCATTATCTTCCATGGAATACCTAGAAACTCTAGTGTGATTTTTTCAGTAGGAGTGGAACAGTTGGATAATGGAAAGTCCAGTAGAGCTGAAGCCAGGAAAGTACTTATTTTTAGTTGTCAGCAGGATAAAAATATTATTTGTCATTAAACCTTTTAGTTGGCAGCCCAGGATTTTAAGGAGTCTGTAAACTTGGATCAAGAAAGAAAAATACTCCACTTGTTACACTGAACTCTAACTGAAATTTACCATTTCCTCCAGTTATGAATATAAGCAATAAACCATGATTTCCAAGAATGGGCCCATAGCCTTCTCCAGATTGTCAAAGGGGTGTAGGATACAAAATTAAGAACTCTTGATCTTAAGATTCTTTTCAGTTATATTCATGTAGTGTCATTTGTTTCCTTGTGATTTTTCTAGGTAGAAGTTTCCATGTTTGGTAAGTCTCAGGAGATTTTTGTTCTTGTCAGAGGGATGGGAGCCATGGTCTGCTAAAAAGCAGTACAAATTAAGAGACTTAGACGAGCAAGCAGTAAGTCAGAGTACTGATTGGGGGAGGAAGTTGGGAAGTTGGTCCAAGGTGAGATACAAGTAAACTAAACAGCTATACTGAGGTCAAAGCTAGAAGTCTTCATGGCCCACTGGGTTACGTATTGTCACATAAATTAATACTGGGAGGGATTTTCAAGATCATATTACCCTGTCCCCTCATTTGATGGATAAGGAAACTGAAATCCACAATGATGGACTTAGCCAAAGTTATACAGCTAATATATAGACTAGCCATGATTTGAACCCAGGTGCCCTGGCTCAAAACTTTCCATTACACACAATCCAGATAGTTAGTTAGGAAATCCTACAATGGATCTGAAAGCTAAATCATCCAAAAGTGGGAGTGAGTAGCACAGGGAGACCTGCATGGAACAAGGTCAGAAAACCAGCACAAAGAAAATAGAATAAAAAATACTGAGGTTTAAATTGTGAGCTTCTTGAGGACAAGGGACTCTCTTTTAATTCCACAGCCTTTAGTACATAGAAGGCTCTTTATAAATGTTTATTGACTGACAGACAGACTCGCAACTAATCAGCACCAGACAAAATATATTCAAGGTTAATGTGATCTATTCATGCTTCCTCCTACTCAGCTGTGGGCCAAATAACTTTTTTTCCTCCTTTTTTTAAACAGATGAGGAAGCTGAGACAAAGAGAATTGAAGGTACTTGTTCACAACAACAGTTTAGGTAAATGGTTCGGACACCAACTTAGGCTTCCAACACCAAGGCCTTCTCCTTCCACTTTGCCAGGCTGCCTCTCTGTGGAACATTCCTTTTCCCATCTGTTTTTCAGCAGTTTCATCCCTTAGGTTCCCAGACCCCCTTTCCCAGACACTTCCACAACCTTCTGTACTCTCCACTTGAGTCCTGGCATCAGCTCCCTTACTCCTCTCCCATATCTTCCTCAGAGCTTGTTTTGGTACAGTTATGTGCATACCATCTCCTCCTTTATACTGTGAGCTACTCGATCTGGGGCTATCCTTTACTTTCCTTTATATCCCTAGTACTTAGAGCACTACTTGGCACATAGTAGGTGCTTAATAAACATTTATCAATCACCTTCCTGGTCCATAACTCTTCAGAGCTCTCTCCTTTCCTTTCCAAGCCCTAATCTGATAGACAAATCCACACCATGTTAATCATTTCTAATGCCCTACTATGGAATATCTTCCAATTAATAAAGCTGCATTTGATGGTAGCAGCATAGATTGAGAACCAAAAGGTACCTCAGGGATCACCTAATTCAACCCAGTCATTTTTATATTTGATGAGACTGAGGCCCAGACAGATTAAGTGACTTTGCCCAAAGTTACACAGGTAATAAAGGAGCTTAGCCAGGGCTCAATCTCAAAGCCTCTCATTCTGTTCCAATGCTCTCTTTCCACTGAACCATGCTTCCTCCTATAATGGAAGCATACACAGGTTCAGCAGGATGTCTTATGGCAAATGCTGAGGCCCTTGATCTGAGATCCACAGATATAAGTTTAAAGTCCTAGTTTCCCCACATCCTTGTCGTGTCTCATGCTTATATTGCAATTTGAAATTCACAAAGCACTTTCCTCACAAAAAGTGAGGTAGGTAGTGTAGATATTCCCATTTTGCAGACGAGAAGTGAGGCTCAGAGGAGTAGGATGACCATCACAGAGATAGTAAGGGGGTTTTTGGAGCCACGTCTCGACTTCAGGTCTCAACTTCTATCTTGTGTGCCACATTGTTGTTCAATTCAATTTTTATCAAATAAAACATGATAGAGGAATAAGGGGAGTATAAATTGCTATGAGATCAAAGAAATGATGGAGACTCAGGAGACCTGAATTCTACTCGTGATTTTGCCTCTAATTCATAAGCATGTGTGCACACACACACACGTGCACGCTTTCCAATGATGTTGAAGACCAGTTCTCATGATTCTTTTGCATCCTCTGCTGCTGAATTGTCTTCAGAAAACACTGTGAGATGTTATCTATTCCTAGTGGCAGATGATGAGTCAAAATCTAGTGCTTAACACAGTGCCCCAGGGTTCAGCACAATATCTAGTACACAGTAGGTACATAATAAAGGCTTATTGAACTGAATCCCAGCCAGGCCTTATGACATATAGGTCAAAAAGACAGAGTAGGGAGGCTGCTGAATATATGGAGAGTCCTAGGTAAATAACCTAATTGAAGTGGAGAGGAAGGTTGGGCTAACTATGGGGCAATTTAATAAGTTCTTCAATATTGTGAGCTGCAGCTGCTTGTCACCAGAATACACATTGGAGCCTAGGCTCATCATTGCTTCAGGCGCGCCATCCCCAACTGGGTGCAGATAACACAAGCAATGCCTCTTCTTAATTGGTTACATGGAGATTCATAAACCAGGTCTGTTCTAAGCCTTTATTTGGAGACACAAGGCAGTTTCCCCCTGCCCATTTTCCGGTTATAATTTGGTTGAGTTCACTAAACTAAAGTATTCAATTAAAGTGTGGTTTATATATTCTCTTTCCCAGAAGTCCCTGTTGGGGGTTAATGATCTGGCCTGTGTGTGTCTCCATACTTATTGGATCTGGGCATTTGGGCCTTAGAGGGACCTTTAAGGATATCTAGTCTAACTCTCAATTCTTACAGAGGAGAAAAATTAGGACCAGATAGGTTAAATGCCTTAAATCCAAGGTCATAGAAACAGCAAGTGTTGGATCCCAGATTTGAGCCAGTCCCCAGTTCCTCATTCAGTCCTTGGCTCCTCGTTCACTCCTCTTGCTATTAGCTACTTCTAAGCCTTTAGAGTTTGGTGATCTAACCTGTGGATGAGCTAGGCCCTTCATTCACCACCTTTTTTTTCCTCCAGATGTCTGTCTTTTGGGTCCTTTCATGGAATTGGATTTGGAGTCAGAGGTGTGGGTTTGAATTATCTGGGAAATGCCATTCCTTCTTTGCCTGTCTGGGCCCCATCTATAAAATAGGAATCATAATGTGAGTGCTCCCTACCTCACTCCTTACCTTTTTATTTTAAATATATGTATATATACATATATATGTATGTGTGTGTATCTATATGATATATATATCTATATTATTACATTAAAAAATAGGAAAATACAGCAGAATCCTTGAAAGTATATAGTTTATACTAGAACATGTATTTTTTTACTTTACTTTATTAATTTTTTATTTTTTCTACTTAATTGTATTTTGTTTGTTCCAATTACATACAAAGATAGTTGTCAGTGTTTGCTTTTATAAGATTTTGAGTTCCAAATTTTTTTCTCCTTCTCTCCTTTCCCCCCTCCCCAAGATGGCAAGCAATCTGATATAGGCTATACATGTACAATCATATTAAACTTATTTCCACATTAGTCATACTATAAAAAAAAGAGTCAGAACAAAAGGGAAAAACCAGGAGAAATAAAATAGAGTGAGAAAATGGTATGCTCCAATCTGCATTCAGAATCCATACTTCTTTCTCAGGATGTGGATAGCATCATCCATCATGAGTCCCTTGAAATTGTTTTAGATCATTGTATTGCTGAGAAGAGATAAGTCTATCGAAGTTGATCATCACACAATGTTGCTATTACTTGTACAATGTAGAACATGTACTTTGAAGGGAAGAACCAACCACAATAATACACATTGGAAAAATAAGCAATAATTGGTCATAGAAGGAAGTGACCTTTTGCAAATCAGTATTTCTTTTTTTTAGTTCATTTATTGATTTTTAGTTTTCAACATTCACTTCCATAAGTTTTAAATTTTCTCCCCTTACCTCCCCTTCCCCCTCCCCAAGACAATATGTATATATATATATATATATATATATATGTACATTATATATATATATATATATATATATATATTCCTATTAAACATATCTTCACATTAGTCATGTTGTATAGAAGAATTAGTTTGAATGGGAGGAACCATGAGAAAGAAAAAAAACAAAACATGAAAAAGAAAATAGTCTTTCACTCTGCATTCTGACTCCATAGTTCTTTCTCTGGATGTAGATGGTCTTTTCCATCATGAGTCCTTTGGAATTGTTTTAGGTCCTTGCATTGCTGAGAAGGGCTAAATCTATTAAAGTCAGTCATGGTACAATGTGGCTCTTACTGTTTACAATATTCTCCTGGTTCTGCTCACTTAACTTAGCATCAGTTCATATATGTCCTTTCAGGTTTTTCCAAAGTCCATTTATTTATCATTTCTCATAGCACAATAGTATTCTATTACATTCATATACCACAGCTTGCCCAGTCATTCCCCAATTGATGGGTATCCCCTCAATTTCCAGTTCTTGGCCACCACAAAAAGAGCTACTGTAAATATTTTTGTACATGTGAGTCCTTTTCTCATTTTTATGATCTCTTTAGTATACAGCCCTAGAAGTGGTAGCAAATCAATATTTCTTGAAGATGATCCAAGCAGGTAAAGTCATCTTCAATCAGCCATGGTGTTCACTTTTCCAATTGAAGTTGGTGTCAATTAGACCAGCTCAATTAATCAGTTTAAAAACTTGCCTGGAACAATGGTTATGACACTTGATTAACTTTCTTGGGCAAGACTGGTGTGAGAATCAAATGGGTTAATGTTTAAAAAGTAATTCATTAGTTAGTCTATTTCCTATGGCACTTCCTGTGGTGCCAGGCACTGTGCTAAGTGCTGGGGTACAAAGGAAGATAAAATCCCTGCTATCAAGGGGCTCACATTCTAATAATGTAGGGGGATGCCATGCAAACAATTGTATACTTAAGATATATACATTGTAGTGAGAAGTAATCTTAGAGGAAAGGAGCTAGGTTAAAGGGGGTGGGAGAGACTGGGAAAGGAAAGAAGCATTTTGTGAGTGACAATCACCATATAGATATCAATTATCATCTTCAAGCATTTATTATTTCATCCGAGGCATATCCCCTCTAGTGTTGTGGTCTATAACCCTTCATCACCCCTCCAATCTGGAATGTTCCCCCTCTTCATCTCCTCCTCCTGGCTTCACTGACCTTAAGGCAGCAAGGTGACTCAGTAGAAAAAACACTGGACCTAGAGTTGGGATGAATTCAAATCCAGCCTCAGACATTTCTTAGCTGTGTCACCTTGGGCAAGTCATTTAAGCTCTTTTGTCTTGGTTTTTTCGACTGTAAAATGGAAATAATGAGAGCACCAACCTCCCAAGATTGTTGTAAGGATCAAATCAGATAGTATCATACCTGATACATAGTAAGTGCCATATAAATGCTAGCTTTTATTGTTAAATCCTACCTTCTATCCAGATAAATTCTGCCTTCTATCTCACCCTGCCTTTTCTCTATTGATTATTTCCTATTTATCCTATCTAAATCTTCTTAGTACATATCTTTCCTTGTTGTCTCCCCCATTAGACTGGAAGCTCCTTGGGGGTAGGGGGTGACTTTTGCATTTTTTTTTTGTATCCTTGGCACTTAGTACAGTTCCTGACACATTGTTGTTAGTCTTTAATCATTTCTGACTCTCCCTGACCCCCCATGAGGTTTTCTTGGCAGAGATCCTGGGGCAGTTTGCTATTTCCTTCTCCAGTTCATTTTACAGATGAGGAAACTGAGGCAAACAGGGTTAAGTGATTTGCCCAACGTCACACAGTGTATCAGCAAGCACCCTAGCATACCTAGGGCGGCTACTAGCACAGGTTCTTGGATCTGCTTTTATAAAGGAAAGCAACTCAAAATGGGTTAACAATCTTACTTTAATCAATCAAACACATATCATTTACCTAGTACAGGGGGAAAAGTCAGCACCCTGAACGTCAGAGAATGCAAACACAAGTTACAAACAAACAGAAAAACAGATCA
>JAQQSU010006834.1:0-13399 GCA_028627135.1 Pseudochirops cupreus | reverse complement strand
CTCAGCAGGAGTCCTTAGCAGAGATTCTGCCCTGCTCAAAGCAAAAGGAGTTCGCAACCGCAGCCACTGCCTCTGACGGGGCTTCCAGTCAGCCCCGCACGGAGACTAGCTTGGTTCCGGTGTTCTCTTGCTCCACCCCTTCCTGCTACGTGAGCAAGCTCAAGGGGCATGGAAGATCTTCAAATCCCAGTATCGTTACACACATGCAGACAGAAACTCTGGAATATCTCACTATCCTTAGGAAATCTCTTTTCAACTCAGACTCTGGAAATCACAAAATTCCTTTAAAGACTACAAATACATCTACAAAGATCTATTTTTTTAGTACTAATATTCTACCAGTATTATTATATAGCTGCAAGATACAGAACACAAGAATCTTGAAGAAAAAGATATTATGAAGAAAAAATAGAGAAGCATACTATGGGTGTGAGTTGGCTGCAACATTATAATGTTAATGGAATATGAAGATCTTCCCTGTCCATTAATAGGTCTCTGTGAACACACGTGTTCAATGATGAATATTTTGCGGCTTTGAACTCCAGCTCAGCTGTGATTCATCCTGAGTTACATAGAGCTCATTGGGGGAGGAACTTGCCTAAGAGAAACTTTCCTAGAGGAAGGCTTGCTTACAGGAGACTTGCCTGTAGGAAGGCCTTCAAGCCTTTTGGTATTAAGCTAATTAGGACTGAGTCACAAGGGTTGTGCTGCCTTCTGGCTCTGAGCCTATTAGCCAAAAGTGTTTGTACATTCTAAGTGAGATTTTGCTTTGGGGGTTCGCTTATGAGAAGGACTTATTGATTGCCTGGACAGGACTTTGAGTAGCTATTTGTTAAGAGCCCCTGACTACTCAGAGGTTTGTGGTCTCCTGATCCGGTGGTGTATGTAGGTGGTTGTATTTTTTTGTTCAGATATTAGCAGCCCCATCTATTGAATTTCTGTGCTAATTTCTCTGCTTATATTTTCTACTTGTCTGTAATTAAAGTAAGATTGTTGACCCCTTTAAAAGTTGTCCTTTCTTTATTAAAGTAGGTCAAATAACCTGTGCTAACAGGCAGTCCTGGGTGTGCTAGGGTGCTTGCTATTATAAACATGTAACCAGTGAGAAAGTCTGAAGAATAGAAATAAAAGATGACATCAGGGAAATGTATGGGAGGAAAAGGAAGATGGGTTGGTTATGTGGCAGGGGGTTATTTTGGTATCCTTATGATGTCAGGAGAAAGAGAGTGGGCTATATTACCTTTTTAGGAATATCAGTTGGACACATGACAGTACATTGGATGGATCCTTAATAGTAGACTTTGGTAGGACGTGGATGAGATACACAGGATGAGGTTGGTTGTTCTGTCATTTTCAGTCATGTCTGACTATTCATGACTCCAGTTGGGGTTTTATTGGCAAAGATACTGGAGTGATTTGACATTTCCTTTTCTAGTTCATTTTACATTTGAGGAAACTAAAGCAGACAGGGTTAAGTGACTTTTCCAGGATCACAAAGCTTGTAAGTGTCTGAGGTCATATTTGAACTTGTGTAGATGAGTCTTCCTGACTTCAAGCCTGGAATTCTATCTACTCTGACACCTAGGAGCCCTTGTACAGGATAGGCAAGTGCGAATGGCTTGCAATATTGTATTATTGGAGGAAATGTCAAAATTGCCATTTCCATTTCTATCACCAATCCACTTGAGTGAATATGAATCTGACCATGTCACTCAAAAATCTTTAGTGTCTCTCTATTATTTCTAAGATAAAACACAAAATCCTCAGCCAGACATTTAAACTTTTCTATAGTCTTTCTCTCTTTACAATCTTATTTCATATAATTTCCCTTTATATAGTCTCCTTTCTAGTCACAGCAGTCACACTAATCTCCTAGCTGTTCCTGTATATTACATTCCATTTCTCACCTCCCTGTCTTTTCATAAGTGACCTTCCAAAGTCTGGAATATATTTATTCACTTTGATGTTATAGATTTCCTAGTTTTCTTCAAAGCACCCATCAGGTGGTATTTTCTACACAAAACCCTTCCTGATTCCCATAAGTTGTTAGTACTCTGTAAATATTGAAATTATTTTGTATATACCTACTTGTGTATATTCTATATCTTTTCAACAGAATGTAAGTTCCTAGAAGGTCAGGACTGTTGTGTTTGTGTATTTGTATGCCTAGTACTTCCACTAGCACTTTTATAAATAAGCAATTAATATTGGTCTGTTGAATGCAGTTGTTTCACCATGGAGTTTACAAATGGCAGAGATCCAGCTGGATCCCCTCATTGACAACAAAATGAGATAGTTATTGAAGATTTCTAGCCCCAGTGATCAGCATGGTAGAAATAGATAGCCATGCATGGGAGAGTAACCATGAAGGGATACTGATAGAGAGTTACCTCTAAAAGGATGGAAAACATGAAGACCAAGAAAGAAAAGTAGAATACAAAGCTAGCTGTCAAAAAAATAAACCATCTGTGAGATATTCAGAAAGACAAGAAAAAAGATAATCATGAAAATCATGCAACATAATACATATTGAAGAAGCATGACCCTAAAACCTCAAAAAAACAAACAAACAAACAAGTGAGACAATGAATTCTATGTGACCCTAGAAATAATGGGACAATAATAAAAACTCTAGAATGTTTGATAAGAAAAGATATAACAAAAACAAAACAAAAAAAAAACTATGGAATGGCTGAAAAGAGAAATGAAATGTAAAAAGAATAAATAAGGACACAGTTAACAGTATTTAAAGACTCTCAAAAAAGAAATTTATGAGAAAGAAAAAGAGTAGAAGATTTTTCATTGTTATTCAGTCATTTCAGTTGTGTCTAACTCTTTATGTGTATGTGTATACATAAGACCCCATTTGGGTTCTTCTTTACAAATAAGAAAACTGAAGTAAACAAGGTTAAGTGACTTACTTAGGGTCACATAGCTAGTGAGTGTCTGATGTCAAGATTTATATGGCCAAAATTGCATGCCAAAATGATAGCAGACTTTGAAAAAGAGAATGGAAGATTTGTAACTCAAAAAATACAGGAGCAAAAGAATATTTGAGGGAACAGAATCAAAAGACAACAATATTGGAAGAACATGTGAGTTCTAGATAAGCCAAAGCAACTGATTTTGAAAATAAGATGTATGGGAATAATTAAATAGTCACAAGGATCTCTGGAAAACATAGTGAATATTATACTATAAATACATTGCTCAGAACATTTCTCAGAAGTATTAGAAGCTAAAGGCAAATGACAGAACAACATAATACACATATTGCTTTTAGAGATAAACCTGAGGGTTAAATTGCCAAGAATTATAATGTTTAAACTCAAAAAAACTAGAGACACTACAGATTTTTTAGTAATGAATAAATGGATGAAAAGGCATTTATTATACACTATTTGTCAGGCACAGTGTTACTCATGGGAATACAAACACAAATGATCATGCCAGACCCTGCCCTGGAGCCTACACTGGACTTCCATGACTAGGGAGGAGAGAAGGAGGCTGATGACTTTGTTCAGCTCTGCTTCACTTTACATTCAATTCATGTGCAAGTTAGGACATCTCCCTCATGGTGTCATTGGTCCTCTTCAGGAACAAAGAACAAATGACAGTAACAAACATTAGAATGCGAAAAGACAACATGTGTAAAAAAAATAATGACTAGGGTGGAGTGCTGAAGTCAGAGGGCAATTAATAGACACCTTCTTTGTAGGAATGTAGGGTCTGATTGCTTTTCTCAAAGGTAGAATTGGAAGTGGGGAGGAGGGGTAGTGTAAACATCCTCTGCGAGGGCAAGAAGAAGTAGTATGGTGGTTCTGGGTCTAGATTAGATGTAGCAAATGCTCACCAATGAGAAGCTCACAGTCTTAAAGTGATTGCTTAATTTTCAGGTCAAAGGTAGAGAGTGGAGGGCAGAAACATGGTAGCTTGAAGGTGACAGGGAATAATGAAATGATATGGTCTATAGCCATTCAAATAGCCCAAGGCCACTCTTCATGTATAAAAATTTAAGGAAGAGATATGAAAGTGAAATTCCCTAAAGCAAAGGAAATCAATAAGGTTATACCCCACAAATGACTTATCCTGCATAACTGAGCTTAATCATCAGTAAAGAAATGATTTTTTAACTAAAAAGAGGAATATGAATCATCCTCTAAAAAAGAAAGAAAAAGCAAAATGACCATGAGAAAAAAATATAAGTCCAGCTCCCAAGAAAATAAATCAGACATGAGTGCTCTGTACCAATGAAATCACAAATCTAGTCCATATCCTTGTCCCCCCCAAACCCAAACAAACAAGCAACAACCAAAAAAAAAAGAGATAAATGGTCTACTTGAGAGGAGATGCAAATACATTAAACTGGAAACTCAAGAAAGAATTCAAGTTATTCTAAATAGACTGTTCAAGTTACCAAAGCCTGAACAATGTTATTATTTGGAGACTAAAAGGTCTCCACTTCTGAAAAAGAATGTTGCTTCTCTGAATACTACTGTTTCTGTTTGAAGAGATGGCACTATGTTCTTTCTGTACAAAAGGGAAAGTCCGTGATACATTCTGCCATACCGGATTAGATGAAAAAGAGAATTTAAGTAATTAGCGTGTATAAATTAATGAGGGAGTAAAAGGGGAAGCAGTGAAAATGCAGAAAGCACAGATACAAGGCAAGCATCAAAAACTATCGTACTCAGTTTATTGTACTGTTACAGATACAATTTCTGTTTTTTAAATAAAATAAATATCACTTTTCTGTACAAATCAAAATCTAATTCATATAGTCATATATGTGTGTATATACATATATACATACATGCATGGATAGATGTACACACACACACATATCTCAAAGAGCAATTAAAAGTTTGAATTAAAATACGTATGGCTAGCTGTTTTTCTAATTGACAAGGTCTTCGATGTAGTTTACACTTACAAATACATTATATATATAAGCTAGAAGAGTCTGTTGAACTCTTCATTATGAAAAACAAAATCAATATGAGGTTCCTGGAGGAAAGAATGGAGAACCTCAAATTCATAATGCACAAAACTTTATTAGTGACTATGTTTATTTTATATGCTTATTCCTTCTCTTCAGATTTTACTGTGTATCTCAAACATCTTTATGCAGTTTTAAATTTTAGTGGCTTCATGAAGACTTTGGGGACACTATCTCTCTCTCTCTCTCTCTCTCTCTCTCTCTCTCTCTCTCTCTTTCTCTCTCTGCATACATATATATATATATATATATACATATATATATATATACACATATACACATACATACATACACATACACACACATATAGATGCAAACACACACACACACACACACACACACACACACACACACACACAAATCAAGACAACCAAAGGAATAAATAAATGAAATAGGATTAAATGAAATGAAATAAAAATATCAGTAGTTTTACTGAACATCAGAAGGACACTTAATCAATAGGATTATAATCTTTAGAGCTTGAAAGGGCATTTTAAATAATGTAATCCAACCTCTTTTATCTTGCAAAGGAAGAACTTGAGCTTGAAAAAAGAAAAATGACTTGCTCACTCATGAAGAGAGTAAATAACAGAGCATGGACCTTAAAAATTGACTCTAATGACTCTCTTTTTGATAAAAATAGAGATAATTTTAATTGAGTATATGTTGAGTTCAAAGATGTTATGTAATAGGGAAGGAGAAAGGGAAAAGGAAAAGGAATCAACATTTATTAAATACCTACGATGTGTCAAACTGTCTAAGCACTTTACAAATATTATCTCATTGGGTCCTCACAACAACCCTGAGAGGCAGGTGCTATTAGAATTGTCATTTTACAGTTGGGGAAACTGAGTCAGAGGTTATGTGACTTGCCCCATGTCACATACTCAATAAGAGTTCTAGGCTACTTTTCTTCTAAATAATTCTTGTTCTGGGAGTTCTGGATTTGACATGTAACATTCCTGGGAGTTTTTGTTTTGGGATTTCTTTCAGGAGATGGCTGGTAGATTTTTTCAAGTTCTACTTTGCCCTTTGGTTTTAAGATATCTAAACAGTTTTCTTTTATGATTTCTTGAAATATGATATCTAGCCCCCCCCCCTTTTTTTTGTTCCTGGATTTCAGCTACTCCAATGATTCTTAAATTATTGCTCCTCCATCTGCTCTCCAGGTGATTTTTTGCCGTATGAAAAACTGATTTTTTCAAACTTTTAACTTTGTTTTATTATTTATTGAAATCTCACGGAGCCATTAGCTTCCTTTTGAGCCATTCTAATATTCAAGGAGTTATTTTCTTTGGTAAGGTGTTATAATTTTTTTTTCCAATCTCTTAATTTACTTTTCATATCTTTCCTAGCTCTTGCTTCTTTTCCCATTCATCTCACTTGGTTTTTAATTTTTTTTTTTGTTTCTTTTATAAACTCTTTTAGGGATTCTTGTTGGGCCAGTTTTCCAATAACCTTTTTCTTTGAGGCTTTGCTGGAAGATATTTTGAAATAATACTCTTCTGTGTTTGGGTCTTGAGTTTCGCTGTCAGCATAGTAGCTCTTTATGGTCAGGTTCTTCTTTTGTTTGCTCATTCTTATAACCTACTTCTTGACTTTGGACATGTTTATGTTAGTTTTTGGCTCTGTTTACTTCTTGGAGAAGGGAAGGGGAGCTTGACTTTCCTTCTTTTATGTTCTGCTGTTTTCACAGTTTGATTGGGGCCCTGCAAGTTTTCTTTTTTTTTTTTTTAACTTTATTTTAGTTTGCATCATTCATTTCCACAAGATTTTGAGTTACATATTTTCTCCCCCTCTTTCCCCCACCCACTGCCCCAAAACAGCCATCCCAGTGTGTCCCCCCTACCCCAGTCTATTCTCTCCTATGTCACTTTTTGGTAGGCCTGCAAGTTTTCAATGTTCCTAAACTGATGGTACCTGTGAAAAGGCAGTTCACCTTTTTTTCTGATCTGAGTTCAGAAAACTCCTGACCCACACTTGAATCTGTTGGCTTATCTTGTTGTTGGACTCAATTCCTGTTTACCTACTGGCTGGCTCTGAAAATTCAGAATGTTTTTAAATGCAAAAAAAATTTACAAAAAAAACTACATAGGATTACAAAGGAAACAAATTATATTGAAGCACAGTTTTATACATATGTCTATATATAGTATATATACACATATATACACATACATACATATACATATCTATCAATGTGTACAACATGCAGACACACGATTTGCAGATACTATGTTAAGAAATCCTGCCTTAGAAAATAATAAAAAAAAAAGGAATTGGCAAAGTCAATTTTATTATGTGTTCCAAAGTAACAGCAAATACCATTTCATAGGACACTTGATCATTTTGTATCGCAATCCCCTAGACCCCCATGTAGTGTAATACACCAACATCTATTATAGAAGATGATGTGGTGAAGAATTTCCAATCAATAGGATATTCTAAATTAAATCAACATATACCTTAATACTAATTTTAATGCAAAGGTGAAGAGAAAAATTGTTGGAAAAAAATTATACAGGAAGAAGAAACAGAGGAGTACTCCTTTATCACAAAGAAAGAATTAAAATGAAAAGATAAGATGAGATTAAAAGAGTTTAAGTCTAACCTATTAAAAAAGAATAATTGATTCTAAAACATGGAAAATGGATAAAGGAACAAACATCAATAGATACCCTTCTCTAATGGAATTTAATCCATGTGTATCAACTATCAAATGGAAACGTGAAATAAGAAATTACTTCAGTCAGGAAACACAAACTCCTTGCTGAGAAGAGAGAAATAACAGCCAAAGGCAACACTAATTGAGAACATAAACTTATTTTCAAAATATTATAGAAGAGAACTGTGGAAAAATATTAGGAGTATTGTCTCATAAAATCATGAAAAATAGTATAAGAAAAATAAGCTTACAAAAAGCATTCTGCGAGACAGTTAACATTGAGAGCATTTATTGATAAATCTGGAGGGAGGACCAAAAATAAAAGAAAACCTCAAAGTCATCCTGTATTATTCTGTCTTCTACCTTCACCTTTTCTAAGTAGTTGGTTGTTGTTGTTGTTATTTTACCTCCTTGCCTCCTTGCATCTGTCTTTTACTCTTTGTTTATATGTTCATCACTCTAGTTCAAATCCTTACCACACGTTGTTGCCTGGACAAGTGAAATTATCTCCTAACTGGCATTCCTGCTATTGTTCCTACAGTTACCAAATGAATATTTTTTAAAAAGAGGTATGATTATGCCATTTTCACTTAGAAAACTTCAGTAACTCCCTGTTGCCTCTGAAATACAATACAAACTCACAGTCCTGGAATTTAATCTTTATTCAATCTGTCTCCCTTCTCATTTATATATTATTCTCCTTCACAAACTTTGCATTTCATCCAAGCTTTAGACTTAAAATTTGATCTCCCATCTCTGTGCATAGCCTACACCCTTCCCCATATCATTGAAATGCTTCCTCATTCTCTTAACCTTTTAGAACCTTAACTTCCTCTAAATTTCAGTTTTCATAACACCTCCTATATGAAGCATTTGCCCACCTTCCTAGATGTTAGTGTTTTCTCATTCCTCAAATAATAGTCTTTTTGCTCATCTGTGTATAAATTGTAATCACCTCATAGAGCATAAGCTCTTTAGAGGCAGAGACTGCTTCATTTGTTTTGTTTTTTACCTTCCCATTGATTAGTACGGTGCCTTCCAAATAGTAAGTGATTCATAAACATTTGTTGAATTCCACTGAAAAATGGAAAAGATTTGTGAGAATTTAAATAATGAAATATTTTTTCCCAGCAATGACAGTTCTACCACTACACTTAAACTATAGCATCATAGTACTGCAGAAATAGTAGCTTTTGCATAAGGAAGTAGAAATGACTCTAAAGAAAACAAAGTTGGGAAAGGAAGTTTGACTATTCTAAACACAGAAGAGGTCTGTGTTGAAGAGATGACAATTTTAAGGGTATTAGGAAATTAATTCTTAAGATAGCTGAATGAAAAATAACAAAGACTTGAAAAAGTCACAGATTAAGTTATTACTCAAAATGTAATTTTAAAAAATCAGTAACTAATAAGTCATACATTTTCTACCCCATATCTAAAAAAAAAATGCTCCATCAGAAAAAACTGTACATATATCAAGGATATCATTGATGAAAATATGAAGAACAGTCGGTCAAAAATTCACTAAAAAGAGCAGAGAATACAAGATTCAAACTGTGGTTATTGTTAGTTGACAATTAAAAACAAACATTTTCCCCAATAGAGTAAAATACTGCTTTAAAAGACTCATCCCAAAAAAAGGTGTCTTCCATGTAGTATGTTAGAAACATACTCCTTGGGGTCAGAGCCAAAAAAGAGAAGAAAAGAAAGGGACTCCTCTGAGATTTCCCCTAATCCCTCCAAATACCTTTAAATATTACCTTGACGCAAGATCAGTAAAATCCAAAAAAGAGTGGAATAAAACAATTTTCCAGCCCAAGACAACTTAGAAGGTCAGCAGGAAAGGTCTATTGTACCAAGATGAGAATGGAACTCATTTCAGCTTAGGCTGCACCCCAGCAAACCAAGAATAGGTCTTAAGGGTGACTCAATCAATGGCTACTGTGCCAGTTTCTGGAGCTCTCAGACCACAGACAATAAGGGGGTGGGACAACTGGTCAGAAGGAGATTGTAGATATTTGTTTATTGGAACTGGGGTCTGGACTCTATTGTATTATCCGTACTTGGATCTGGGTCAAAGTCCTGGGTCTCAGTACCAGGTCAAAGAGGAGGACTAGCATACCGGCAGGGAATGGGGACATTGGTCACAGTTCCAGGGTAGAAAAAAGTACCTGTGGTCACTCACAGAGCAGAGCACAGGCCAGGAGAATAGTAAACACACCTTTCCTTAGATCATGCCACCTTGGAAGAACTGAAAACTTACAGGTCCCTAATCTCTGAAAATAGCTGCACAAAAAAACCCTGAAGATTGGGATGGTGCCCCTTCCAGTCTGGAAGTAGAACCTGACTTTAGCATAGAGTTGAAAGTCAAGAAGTAGTCTAGAAAATGAACAAACAGCAGAAACAGATCCTGACTACAGATAGTTACTATGGTGACAGGAAAGATCAAAATACAAACTCAAAAGAAGACAACCATGTCAAAGCTCCTACATTCAAAGCCTTAAAGAAAAATATTAATTGGCCCCAAGTCTTGGAATAGCTTAAAAGAGATTTCAAAAATCAAGTAAGAGAGGTAGAGCAAAAAATGGGAAGATGAGAGTGATTCAAGAAAATCATGAAAAAAAATAGTCAACAGGTTGGCCACAAAAGCACAAAAAATACTGAAGAAAACAAGACCTTAAAAAACAGAATAGGCAAAATGGTAAAAGTGGCACAAAAATTCAAGGAAGAGAAGAATGTCTTAGAAAAGCAGCGCTGGGCAAATGTAAAGAAACATAAAAAATTCACTGAAAATAAGAAGTCCTTAAAAAGTAGAATTGGCCTAATGGAAAAAGAAGTACAAAAGCTCACTGAAGAAAATAATTCCTGAAAAATTAAAATTGGGGAAGTGGAATCTAATAACTTTATGAGACATCAAGAAGCAATAAAGCAAAATGAAAAGAATGAAAAAATAGAAGTCATTGTGAAATTCTCTTTAGAAAAACAACTGATCTGGAAAATAGATCCAGGAGATTTTTTTCAACTGAGTATAATACTTCAAGGGAAAATATGGATATTCAATGAAATAGAGGACTCTCAAGCATTCTCGATGAAAAGACCAGAGCTGAGCAGAAAATTTGACTTTCAAATACAAGAAGCAAGAGAAGCATGAAAAGGTAAACAGGGAAGAGAAATAGTAAGGAACTTATTAAAGTTGAACTGTTTACATTCCTACATGGACAGACAGTATTTGTAACTCATGAGACTTTTCTCAGTATGAGGATAGCTGAAGGGAATACATGTGTATATATGTGTGTGTGTGTGTGTGTGTGTGTGTGTGTGTGTGTGTATACATACATATGTATACATAGGTGTATGTGTGTGTGTATATGTAATTCCAGGCAAATTGCTATAACATTTGGGTGCACAGTCTATAAAATTAAGAGGTTAGATGGCCATTGAAGTCCTTTCCAGTTATAAACCTGTGATCCTAATATTCCTTGAAAGCACTAGAGAGAACTTTGTTGACTAAACCATTACTTAGTAATATGAAGTTAGGCACAAAACGGGAAGTATCCATGCTCTCCAAAGATGTTTGTTACTATCATAGAGGATGTCTAATACAGAATGAAAATGGAAGAGGGTTTCCCTGTAGATGTAAAGGTCCTTCAGCTACTCCTGTCTCCAGAGGACAATATCCCAAATTTTCTGAAGCTCAGGAACACTACATGGTTCCTAAATGAGAGCTATGTAACGATACCAAAGGGTTGGACCCAACTACACATAGAAAAGAAGTTGAGTATGAATGTCTATAATTCAGACTATGATATGCAGTTTGGATGAACATCCATAGAACTGGTCCATTGGTACATCCTTCTCGAACAGATGCTATAAATTAATGATAAAGCTGAGACAAGAATTAAATAGGAGAGCAGATGGACTGACTTTTGAAAACTTCACTCCATTTTAATAAACTTACTGCTCTCTGAAACAAAAACCCACCTTTCTAACATTAATAATTTCCTAGAGATTCTAGGTAATGTGAATCTTGGAATACTGCATGACTCAAAGAATTAAAATTATGAGTCATCTAAAAGGGCAAGGGAGAGGCAAATGATGGTGGGTTTCAATAGGCCAAAGGAATTACTAACAAAGCATTGTACATAAGAACCTATGTTAAAGACACCATTAAAGAGACTACAACCAGAATAGGAAGTGGGCTGCCCAAACAAGGAGAGTAATGAATTTTATTTTATTTCATTCTTAGGGCAGAGGATTATGTTTGTAACAAGGGCTCCTAGTATATCATGTTGGTAAATATCCCTTTCTAAAAGCCAATCAACTCTGGTTAGCTAATTGGTATCACCTGATAAAACACTGAACCCCCCCCTCCCCCCACTAGTTGAGACTTCACTAGTGAATACTATACAATCCCAGCTGCTTGAGGTTTCCCCTAGAACCCAAAAGGGAGAAGTGGTCAGTCACTCTCTGGGGACCTAACCTTCCAGTGTGAGTGAGAGTTGGAAGACTGAGTTTAGAAAGAATGCAATATAAGCATCAAGGTCGAGCTCTGATCATTAAAAGTGCACCTCTTTACATAAAACCAAGAATATTGAACAATTCAAGAAACATTTATTCTGGTGAAGTGTAAAGGATATGCCAAATATGAAAATAATGTTAATGGATTTTCTTAACTTTCTACCCCTCTGAACCATAAACTGTGAGAACTGGAAGGGGCCTTGAATGTCCATCCAGCCCAAAGTCTTCATCTTAAAGAGATGGCACATAGTAATATAGTGAAATGGCAGGTCTAGGACTATAATCTAGAACTCATGCATGGCAGTATCAGGCACTTTAAAATATATATATATATATATATATATATATATATATATATATATATATCCAGAATTTATTTATTTATTTTTAATTTTCAACATTTGTTTCAACAAGATTTTGAGTTACAAATTTTCTCCCCATCTCTCCTCCACCTCCCTCACCCCGAGATGGCAAGCATAGTGATATACCCCTTCCACAAGTCAGCCCTCTCTTATATCTCCCTCCTAGTTCCCTCCATAGCCCTTCCCCCTTACTTTCTTGTAGGGCAAGATGGATTTCTATATCCCATTGCCTGTGTACCTCATTTATTTGCATGTAAAAACAATTTTTAAACATTTGTCTTTAAAACTCTGAGTGCCAGATTCTCTCCCTTCTTCCCTCCTCACCCCACTGAGAAGACAAGCAATTCAATACAGGTTATACATGTGTAGTTATGCAAAACATTTCCATAGTTGTTATATTGTGAAAGACCAACTATATTTCTTTCCATCCTGTTCCACCACCCCCATTAATTCTATTTTCTCCTTTGACCCTGTCCCTTTTTAACAGTGTTTGCTTCTGACTACCCTCTCCCCCAATCTTTCCTCCCTTCTATCATTCCCCCCTCTTATCTTCTTCCCCCCTACTTTCCTGTAGGGCAAGCTATCCAATTGAGTGTATATGTTATTCCCTCCTTAAGACAAATCCAATGAGAATAAGGTTGACTCATTCCTTTTCACCTCCCTGCTCTTCCCCTACATTGTAACAGCTTTCTCTTGCTTTTTTATGTGAAATAATTTACCCTAGTCTATCTCTCCCTTTCTCCCTCTCCCAATATATTCGTCTCACCTCTTAATTTTATTTTTTAGATATCATCCCTTCATAGTCAACTCACCCTGTGCCCTCTGTCTATGTATACATCTACACACACACACACA
>JAQQSU010006833.1:0-13399 GCA_028627135.1 Pseudochirops cupreus | reverse complement strand
GCAAAATTGCCCTGATATCCTAGAACCAGAGGGCAAAATAGAAATGGAAAGAATTCACTGATCACCTCTTGAAAAAGATCCCAAAAAGAAAACTCCTAGGAATTTTATAGCCAAATTCCAGAGTTTCCAGGTCAAGGAAAAAAATATTGCAAGCAGTCAGGAAGAAAAAATTTGAGTATTGTGGAAATTCAATCAGGATAACACAAGATCTAGCAGCTTCTACATTAAGGGATTGAAAGGCTTGGAATATGATATTCTAGAGGTCAAAGGAGCTAGGATTAAAACAAAAAGTCACCCACCCAGCCAAACTCAGTATAATGCTTTAGGGGAAAATATGGTCATTCAATGAAATAGAGGATTTTCAAGCATTCTTGATGAAAAAACCAGAGCTGAAGAGAAAATTTGATACTCATATACAAGAAGGAAGAGAAGCATGAGGTGAACAGGAAAAAAAAAATCATAAGGAACTTATTAAAATTGAACTGTTTATATTTCTACATGGAAAAATGATCATTGTCACTCATAAGACTTTTCTCAGAATAATTATAGTTGAAGGAAATATATATGTATACATATATGTATGTATAGGAGGGTATATGTGTATATAAATATATATGTGTGTGGGTATATGTACGTTCATGTATATATAGGGCACAGGATGAGTTGAATATGAAGGGATGATATGAAAAAATAAAACTAAGAGGTGAGAGGAATTTATTAGGAGAAGGAGAAAAGGAGAGATAGATTAGGGTAAATTATCTCACATAAAAGAGGCAAGAGAAAACTGTTACAATGGAGGGGAAGAGCAGGAAGGTGAAAGGAAACAGATCAACCTTACTCTCATTGAATTTGGCATAAGGAGGGAATAACATACACATTCAATTGGGTATCTTACCCTGTAGTAGTGGTTCTCAACCTGTGGGTTATGTTCAATTTGTAACAATGAAAATACATCCTGCATATCAGATAGACTCATAACAGTAGCAAAATTACAGTTATGAAGTAGCAGTGAAAATAATTTTATGGTTGGGGGTCACCACAACATGAGGAATTGTATTAAAGGGTTGCAGCATTAAGAAGGTTGAGAATCACTGCTCTATAGGAAAATAGGGGAGGTAGGGGAAAAGAGAGGAGATCATAGAAGGGAGGGCAGATTGGGGGTATTTAGAAGCAGACATTTTTGAAAAGGGATAGGGTCAAAGGAGAAAATAGATTAAGTGGGGAGCGGGATAGGATGGAGGAAAATATAGTTAGTCTTTCACAATATAACTACTATGGAAATGATTTGAGTAACTACACATGTACAACCTATATTGAATTGCTTATCTTCCCGGTAAGGGGTAGGTGAAGAGGGAAGAAGGGAAAAAATCTGCAACTCAAAGTTTTAAAAACAAATGTTTAAAAAATTTTTTTGTTTTTTACATGCAGCTGGGGAATAAGATATACAGGCACTGGGGTATAGAAATCCATCTTGCCCTAAAAGAAAGTTTGGGGGGTTATGGGGGAGGATGTAAGAGAGAACAGATTAGGGGAAGGGGTTTTCAGTAGGCTTGCTATTTTAGGGTAAAGGGTAGGGGAAAGATGGGGAGAAAAAAGTATAACTCAAAATCTTGTGGAAATGAATGTTGAAATCTAAAAATAAATACATAAATTAAAAAAAGATATTTATATACACACATGTGTGTATATAAATCTCTATATGTGCGTGTATATATATGTATTTACACACACACACACACACATCTAGACAAATAGATAGATATCCATTATAAACAACTTTGGGAGAGAAGATGAATGCGTTTGTCAAGAACTAATGACACAAAGGAAAAAAAACAACTCCTGTTCCAAATAGCTTAGATTATAATGATGTAAGAAGATTTTTAATAATTCTGTACATTCAAGATCTTTGCAGAGTAGATCAGAGGGAAGACTTTAGAACCTCAGGGGAGCCAGAAAAGTATCCTATATAAAGTGGTATTTGAGCTGAGATTTGAAGGAAGAGAGAAACTAAGAGGCAGATGCAAGGGGAAAAAGAATTCCCAGCATAGCTCAGCCTGTGGAGTGGCAAGGAGACAAGAGTTGGATTGTTTGTGAGAAGCAGCAAGTGGCACTGCTAGATCAGAGGAAGCATGGAAGAAGTGTTGTGTAGTTGTTTTTCAGTCGTGTCTGACTGTTTATGACCCTTTTGGGGGTTTTCTTGGCAGAGATACTAGCATGATTCATCATTTCCGTCTCCAGCTCATTTTACAGATGAGGAAACTAAGGCAAACAGGGTTAAATGAGTTGCCCAGGGTGACACAGTTAGTTAAGTGTCTGAGACTAGATGTCTTCCTGATTCCAGGCCCAGCATTATACCCATTTGCACCACCCAGCTTTCCCTCACAGAAAAGAATAAAGTTTAAAAAGCCTAGAAAGGTATGTGTATGGTGTGCATCATGAAGAACTAGAAATGCCAAAGGACTTTATTTTTTATCCTGAATTGAGTTGAATTGTGGGGTGAATCCTGATTTGGAATTTAATTGTGGGGTGACCTGGTCAGACCTATACTTATACTTCACAAAAATCACTTTGAAAGTGACTACTCAACAAACTAAGTGGCTTCCTTTTGGGTCCAGAATCAAATAGAAAATGTTCTCTTTGGCCTTCAAAGCCCTCTGTAACCTCCTGTCCCTTCCTGTCTGTCCAGTTTTCTTCCCTGTTATTCTCTGACAAGCAACTCTTCAATTCTGTTACACTGGCCTTCTGACTGTTTCCTCGACAAGAAAGTCTATCCATCCTGTTCCCTATGCCTGGAATATTCTCCCTCCTCCAATCTGACTCCTGACCTCCCTCCCTAGCTTCCTTTAAGTCCCAACTAAAATCCCACATTTTACAGGAAGCCTTCCCCATTCCCGTTTAATTCCATTGCCTTCCCTCTGTTAATGATTTCCTGTTTATCCTGTATACAGCTTGCATTGCATATATTGTCTTTCCCATTACATTGCAAGCTCCTTGAGGGCCGGGACAATCTTTTGCTTCTTTTTGTGTCCTCAGTGCCTGGCAGAATGCCTGGCATGTAATAGGCACTTAAGCAATCTATGTTGATTGATTTATTAATTGAAGTGACCATGAAAGGTGAAAGTAGGGTCTTGAAAGGAGGCATTCTATGAGGCAGAGGTGAGGAGTGTGGGCATTCCTGTGTGGGGTACAACCATTGCAAAGGCACAGAGACAGAAAAACCTTTTTCACTCTTGTTTTAATAGACTTGTCCCAACATTTGCCATGTCATGGAGGTGACTATGAGTTTTCAGAGCATCTGCTAACAGAGTGTCACTGTGTGCCTGAGCTGTAAAGACTATTATTGCCAGGCCTGTGGTGGATAGCATGTTTCACGCTTAAGGAAAAGTTCAGATGAGTTTAGGGAAGGTCATAACTGGAAGATTGGCCACTGAGCGAGAGCCTTTTTTCCACCATAAAATTCACAAAAATTATCATTTAAAGCAATCTCTTGTGTAGGACAGAGGTTCTCAAAATGTGATCTTTAGGTCCCTGAGACACCGTCACAGAGATTCTGTGAGGACAGAAAATTATTTTCCCAATAATGCTGGCATGTTAATCTCTAATGCAACAAATAGCAACAGATATAAGCAATACATAAAAAAGTTTGGGGTCCTCACGAATGTCAAGAGGCTGCGAGACCAAAACGTTTGAGGATGGCTGGTGTGAGCAGCGTCCTCACTGAACAAAAACCGTAGATTCTTAAAGCAAAGTCTTCTAATAAGGAGGGGAAACATCCCTTAAATTCTTCTGTTTCTGAAGTTTCTCCATTCTGCTCCAAGAATTCTGTGCCACCATTTAGAGTTTATTTTTTCTCCACTAAGACACCTCCCCAGATTGCTCAAACAAGATCAGATTTTCTTTCTCTCTCAAGTATAATTGATGCTTACAATCTATTGCTTAATTGTTTGTTGATCCCGTGATTTATTAAACAATTCCTCTGTTTTACACGAATGCCACAATTGCCCGTATGTAGATAAATGATATTTATTGAGTAGAAAGGACTTGAATATACTTATTCCTCCATCCAAATCCCCTTGATTCTTGGATTGTAAGCTTGTAACAAGCAGTTACAAGTGCAGTGGGTCTCAAGTCATTCTGAATACACCACCTAATATAGTGTAATTGGTGCTGGATCAGTGATTTTTCATGAGATGCTCATTCTATCAAGATTAGTTTCTTTGGAAACTGCTTTTCCTCTTTCGGGCCTCTAATATTTTGTAAATAACTGTTTCAGTCAAAGAAACAATATCCTTCTAACCCCAAAGGATGAATAGCCCCCTCCTAGGACATTGAGTTTATCCAGGTAATGTATTATTCACCTGGAATCTTGAGTCTGTTATATTATTGCTGAATGCTAATTCACATTTCAGCATGTTTTTGAATCTCATGTACAAAAAACAGGACTTGAAGTCATTCAGTGTCATGATTTTTCACTAGTTTTGAATGATCTGCACCCCTCACCCTTTCTGTTCTCATTGTACTGGAGAAAAAAAATTAAAAAAGAAACAACCTCCTTGTTTTCATTTGTACATTTACACTAACTGTGGCTTTCTTCTCTATGTCAGAGCATGTGAAGTCATTCCCATGTGTGACTGACCTTTATGATACAAAACAAGGATGCTGACAGATGATGTCAGCAATCAAAGCAAGATTGAGAGAATCATTGGTTGGTGATTCCTGGCTACAACCACTGGAAGATATCTTTCTTGGTTGAGCTAAGATGTATGAGAAGCAGTAAGGCCCTACGCATTCAGAACTAGTTGTCCGCAAGATGCATACAACAGAGATCCTTTCATTATGTTACCCATAGGTAAGCAATGCTCAGAATAAATTAGATAGTAATGACTAGTACTTATGTAGCACTTTAAGGTTTGCAAAGTACTTTGCATATAGTCTCATTTGATTCTCACATACTCTTAATTGTATTATTATCTCCATTTTACAGATGAGGAAACTAAAGCTGAAAGTATAAATAACTTGTCCTGGGTCACATAGCATAAATCTGAATATCAATAAAGTATGGCAGGAGAAAGATCTTGGATGATACTCATGATAATATCTATGATGTAGTCTAGGTGAAGATGTCCAGTGAAAGGACAAGGAAGAAGTAGGAAAAGAAAGTAGAAAAACCTAGGATGTTCCAGATTTTTAGGGAGGGCTAATCAGTTTGTATGTTATGCCATTACCATTTCTAAAGGATTAGACAACAAAGTTAGGGGCATTTTTCTTAGAAAGCCACTCTTAAAAAGAATGTCACCAGGAAGGCAAGAATAACTATAATCGTAATAATGTTTTTGAAATAATAATACCATTCTACTGATAACAATTTTCAGGGCCAAATATAGTGGTGCCTTATACAGAAGGCACTTATACAGAGGCTGGGTTTTACTTTAGAAAAGTCTCCCAAGGTTGGTCTGTAGGAGATGAGTTATGGGAGGGGAAGTTTTAGCCCAGAAGTGTATGTTAGTGCTATGTCTTAGATGGCCAGGTTGCATCATGTCAGACCAGGGTGGTCCAGTTCACTGGAGCTCTGACTGAAGGGGAATAGAATTGTCAGAATCTGATCTGTAGCTACAGGATAGGCAAGGTTAACTACAGATAAGCAGAGGGAATAGAAGCCCACAGGTTTCATTGCTACCAAGAGAACAGCAGAGGTCTTGCTCTGGGCAACAATGAGCCAATTATACTTAACTGTGATGTGAGACATTTCAAAAAATGAAACCATAGAACAACCATTAGGAAATAAAATAGAAGTGGGGTAGGATGCACAGAGGACAGCTGACAGTGGGTCAGAAAAGAGAGCAAGCCTGAAGTACAACAAGTAGGATGGATCCTATGAAGATCTGAGATTGAGGTAACAGATGGTCAAGAAGCTTGACAAGGGCGAGAGGGAGAGAGCAGCTGGGTAGTTAGTTGTAAGCATAACAGCCAGACAGCATCTCAGGAGCAAATTGTAGACTGATTGGGATCAATGGGTGTGAACATCCTTTGAAGGCTTATTGCAACAGATGGTGGCAAGCCCACCACTTTTGGCTCTTAAATGAGTGAAGACATGATTTGGACTTGACAGGGGTGGGGTACCTACTGTGGACTAAATGTATCTATTTCACTGTGTTACCAGATTTGGTCACAATATTTTCTTAAATAAAGTACACAGTTTACTGAGCATCTACCATCTGCAAAGCAACATGCCAAATATTTCCCTCAATGAGTTTACAAATTAAATTGGTGAGACAGGACAAAAACTCAAGAAGAGGTAAATAATGAGAAAAGAATTGAATAATTATAATGGTAGGGAGGAGAAAGGATCTGTGAGTTAATTGATAAAGAGAACTCCCAATGAAAAACTTCTTTGCCAGTGCAGATCTACACATTCTTTGCATTTTATTGTAGAGGAGACAGTGTGTGTAGGTTGTTCAGTGAATGGAATGCTGAGCCTGGAGTCGGGAAGACCTAAGTTTAAATGCCACTTCAGACCCTTACTAAGTCACTTAAAATATATTTGCCCCAGTTTCCTCATCTGTAAAACAGGCAACATAATAAGACTTACCTCACAGGGTTGCTATGAAAAACACATGAAATAATACTTGTAAAACCCTTAGCGCAATGCCTGGTGCAGAGTAGGTGCTAAATAAATGTTTATTCCTTCCTTTCTGTTGTCTGGGGACACTAAGAGGTTAACCAGAAGTAACCAGAATTACAAAGCCAGTGTATGATGTAGGTAGCGCTTGACCTCAGGTCTTCCTAGTTCTGAGAATAACTTTCAATTATCACACATTGCCTCTAGTAATACAGAATGATATCAGGAGATGACATACAACTGCCCCTGAATAGTCATCAAACATGACTTACAGAAAAATAAATGCTATATATTCAGAGGAAGGAGCTACAGCTGAGGAATGGAGTGGGCTGGAAGGAACTCGTGAAGGGAAAGGGTTTGAGTTGGACTTTGGAGCCTTTGGCTCAGCTGGTTAGACCTCCAGTCTCCCAAGGGGTCAGAGAGCTTTTATTATTATTACTTGGATAATCATACTATGCATTTTGTTTTAAGGTCTTCTTTCCTGTTTGTAAATGTTATTTTATTGAATGTGAATAATGCTGACATGCCCTCTGTAGTTATTCTTTCCTCTTTAGTGACAGAACTTACCTTAAAACAGTTGTGCTAGCTACTAATTGTATTTGTCTGCTAATTAGCACTTTGTCACTGACTGTAACACCAGATTGGATTTCCCACTGGGAAATTACAAAAAAAAAAAAAAAAAGCAAAATTAAAAAAAAAACCAGCTCCTAGTTGCTATGAAGATATTAAGTGAGATAAATAGTTGTGGAAAGTTTGATATCATACTAAGATTTGAGGGTGGGCCACAGAAGGGGATTCAAATTCATGTATCCATAATAATAGGTCATCTTGGTCTTTTCATCTAAACACTGCCAACTCTAATTGACTGTGGCTCCACATGGAACTTATAAGTCATTAGGAATCAATTGATATCCAAATTAGAAATGCACCAGGCATTGCGCTAAGTGTTTTACAAGTATTATCTCATGTGTTTTTCATACCAAATCCAAATAGAGTAAGACTGGAGAGAACTGTAACTTATCTTAGAAGCTCGAGTCACATAGACAAGATGATCACTGATGTTTACATGACTTAAAAAAATGATTATTTAAAAGTGGAGAAAAGATGCTTGAAAGTTATTAGGCAATATTAGGAAAATTTTATAGGCTCTGTAAAGCAGGTTTTACTACCTAATTTAATACCACAGTATGACATGCTAAAGAACTGAACCATGTGAATCACATTGAGATAAATTTCTGTACATAATGGGGCAGAATTTGCTAATTACCACTCAGCAAGCAGGAATGCTCTTCTCTAAATGACTTTGGGAGAGTAGAGAGAAATCCAGAATTTAATAGTTAGACTTAGATTTTGCTAGAAGGGTGAACCTTTGAAAAGTTTGGAGAGTAAACTCCCATTAATTTACTTAGAACGTGTTTTAATGTTCAGTTTATATAAAATCCTTCAAGGAAAAAACCCCCTCCATTTATTTATTATTTGAAAGAAATTCCTTAAAAAATTGACTGCCAATTTTCTTTCTTCTTTGTAATGACTGTAATGACATAATTTGTTGACTTATTAGATAAGTCCTGTATGTCTTCCTAAATCTGAGGATGATTCTCTTCTGTACCATACTGTCTATAGTAATACAGAACAGTATCAAGGGGTTACACACAACCGTCCCTGAATAGTCATCAAATATATGAGTTATAGATAATAAGTGCTTTATATTCTGAGGAAAGAGATACTGTCTTGGGTGGAGTGTAGAAGGAATCCATGAATGATAAAGGATATTCCCTTTTATCTCATCATCCAAACCCAGTCATCAGCTAGGTAATAGTGTTGACAATGCTGGGGTACCTTGATGGCTTCATTGATAGAGTGCTGTGCCTGGAGTTCAAATCTGACCTCAGACTCTTACTAGCTGTTGTGACTCTAGGCAAGTCACTTAACACTGTTTGCCTCATTTTCCTCATCTGTAAGATGAGCTGGAGAAGGAAATTGCGAACCACTCCAGCATCTTTCCCAAGAAAACTCCAAATGGGGCCATAAAGAGTTGGACACAATCAAAAAACAATAGCAACAAAAATTGGCAATGTGTAACGTAGAAAGTAGTGGTTTTTAAAATTTCTCAGAGGTCTTTTCACTTCAATTCACTTTAATTCCTCACTATGTCTTCTACGTAGCTAGCTGCCAAAGTGATTTTCCTAAGAGCCATGTCACTTCCTCACTCAGTAAACTCAAAGAGCTCTGGCAAGAAATGTGAGCTTTTCTGATTGGTATTTAAAGCCCTTCATCACTTGTCTCATACCTACATTTTGGGCTTTGTCATATCTCTTCGTATAGTCTTTGGTCCAGTTAAATTTATAAAGATCTTTCTCACTGTTCCTCATGTAATACACTCCTATGTTCTCTGCCTTTGTATGTTATCTCTAATGCCTAAAACATGGTCTCTCTTCAGTTCCCCCACTTAGAAGTCCTCATTTCGTTCTAGACTCAGCTCAGTGACTCCTTTCATATGAAGTCTTTCCTACTCCCCCAGCTGCTAGTCTCCTCTCCTTCCAAATCCCCTTGTATATATCTTAAATCTGTTTTTTCTGTGCCTTTATGTGTACATGTTGTCTACCCTAATAAAACATACATTCCATAAAGGCAGAGGGTTTCTGATTTTTGTAGATGGTGGAGTGAATAGAGCACTGAGTTTGAAATCAGAGAAACTCATCTTCATGAGTTCAAATCCAGTATCAAACATCAGTTTTATGACCCTCGGCAAGTCACTTAACCTTGTTTGCCTCTGTTCCTCATCTGTAAAAATTTACTAAAGAAAGAAATGGCAAGCTATTCCAGTATCTTTGCCAGGGAAACTCCAGATGGGGTCATGAAGAGTCAGACATGACTGAAATGACTGACTAGCAACAGCAAATCCCAGTAGTCCATAATAGGTACTTAATAAATGCTTTCCTTTGATTGACGAAAGAGACTGTCTGTCCCTTGCTATGTTTATCACAGTATCCTGAATGTAGTAGTGACTCAGTAAATACTCATTTAATTATTGGATTGGAAATAAAGGGTGATGTTGTTTTTACAAGGTAAGGTGAGCATACTTAGCGTGATTTTTTTAAAAATCATGTCATTTTGGGTTCTTTGATGATGATGTCACTTTAGCTTGTTAAGACCCAGACAGCTGAAATGTGTGAGTGATATCTCTGATGAAATTGTGTTGAGCGTTTACTGTTTGTAAAATACTGATGTAAGCAGTAAGGAGACATAAAGATGAGTAACACTTGTTATCTGCCCCCGCACAGCTTGTAATATTGAAAAAATAATTACAGTTGCGAGATCATAATACGAGGAGAGCAAGGAACATATCTATATATCTGTGTATAGATCTAGATCTAGATCTATATAGAGATACATATATGCAAATAAAGTGTTATAGTGGGAAAGTTTATAAAAGACGTATACCATGCTACAAGTTCAAAGAAGGAGGAAGCATTTCTAACTGAGAGTTGACTTAGGAAAGGACATAAGGAGGTACCCTTGGCCTGAAGAATTCTTGTTCCTTAGCTTTATAGGTATCAGGACTGGTGTGAACAAAGGACTTTGTTTTTAGTAGGAGAGATGCCAGAAAATGTGGGATATGTTCTGGTAGCTAGGTGGTTCACTGGATAGAGTGCTGGACCTGGAGTCACAAAGACCTGAGCTCAAATCCTGTGTTAGACACTAACTGTGCAACCCTGAACAAGTGACTTAATCTCAATTTGCCTTAATCCACTGGGGAAGGAAAAGTCAAAGCACTCCAGTTTCTTTGCCAAAAAAAACAACTCCATACTGGATCATGAAGAGTAGGACATGACTGAACAACTAAACAACAGTGTGTCCCAGGAACTGCTCTAAATGCTGACACAACAAATATATCAAAAGAGGAAGTTTATGCCTTGGGGTAGATAAATGGCCCAGTGAATAGAGAACTGGGCCTGGAGTCAGGAAGACTCACCTACCTGAATTCAAATCTGGCTTCAGACACTTACTAGCTATGTGACCCTTGGCAAGTCACTTAACCCTGTTTGCCTCAGTTTCCACTTCTGTAAAATGATCTGGAGAAGGAAATGAAAAACCACTGCAGTATCTTTACCGAGAAAAGTCCAAATGGGGGTCACAAAGAGTCAGACACGACTAAAACAACAGAATAAATGTTCTGGCAACACTAAGTAGTTTGATTTTCCAGGAACGTGAAGTATATAAAAGGGAGAAATATGAGATCTTAGGCTAGAGTCAATTTATGGAAGACTGAAAGCAAGATTAGAAATTTGGACTTTTTTATAAGTCATGGTGAGAAAATGAGACGATCAGGTGTGCATTTATAGCACTGATTTTAATATATTTTTTAAAGTTAATAATTCTTTGTTCAGCCATTTCAAACATCATTAGCTAGCCATGGTAATTTCTCCACTAGCAGGATGAAGCGGTGCTTCCTACATAGCATCGGTTGATTTTTTTCCACAAAAACATTGGAAAATATAACGATAGTTTCACAAATAAACCACTGGGTTTACATTAAAGTTGTTGTACTCTTTGGAATTTTTTCAGAATTTGCTTCCTTATTGCAAGTGTGAAAATACTTATGCAGAGCTTGCCAGGTTAACTTGGAATGGTTAAGGATAGGAAAGGATAAATGTTTTACTCCATGACATTTGTTGGATATCCAGAATCAGCAGAGCCCTATGCTAGATACTACAGAAGTAATGGCAAAGTTTCTAATTGAGCTCAGATGTTTCCCCAAGGAATCCAGGTGGGTGGATACATTAAGAGGCTGGGCTAGAATCAGAGTTTCAGACACTGCCACGGAAACAAATTTACTGTATACACTTAGCTTCATCCTGAATGCCTTCAAAACTTTGGAATTCCAGAAAAAGCAGACTAACTAGTATTAGGGTATTATTGGTTAATTGTCATAAGATTATAGATATAAACTTTCATCTTTCAGTATGATTAAAGGATTGCTTATTTCTCCCCCATTTAGCAAGGGACAGTGCTGATGGTGGTGATGGAGTTCGGAGTGGAATGAATTCTTGAATGTTAAGGCTTAAAGAGGTCTCATATTGTGTTCTCCCACCATCCTGGGCTACTCTTTTGAACTCATTTTCAAAAAACAGAGAATCCAATTCCATTTTTAGAAATGGGTGTCTTAATTTTAGGACTGTTTTGCTCCCGAATGACCTGTGCTCTCTATCCTAAAAACTTTCTCAAAATGTAAATTCTTCAAAGAAATCCTTAATTATACTAGATCTTGGGGCGGTAAGGTGGCACAGTGAATAGAGCATCAGCCCTGGAGTCAGGAGGAATTGAATTCAAATATGGCCTCAGACACTTGACACACTTTCTAGCCATGTGACTTTGGGCAAGTCACTTAACCCCAGTTGCCCTCCAAAAAGCAAAAAAAAAAAATTATACTAGATCTTTTGATAAAAAATGTCTGAAACTTTACAAAGGGACAGAGGTCTTTTGGGCCTAAGAAATACCCTCAGACCTATAATCTCCTTCACTTTTATAGAGGCTTCGAAGGAGAGCATTCTATCAGCTGTAATAATGGAATCTCTCATATCTTTTTGTGAAGGTTGTTTTATTCAACAGTTTTTTCAACCACCTTTAGAACCATACTGACTTTTATTGAGAGTTTTCCTTGATATAATCCAACTTTGCATTCTGGGGATAGTAAGTTTTAAAAGACTCATTTGTTTAGAAGCAAGGAAGTAATTATTTGCTTACTTTTGCAAAAAAAAAAAGTGGACCTTTTCTTCAAGATTGAATACTGTGATGTGACATTGACTTTTTAAAATATTGACACAATATTTTAGGTGGCACAATAAATAGAGCACTGGTCCTGGAGTCAGGAAGACCTGAGTTCAAATTGGGCCTCAGACACTTGACACTTAACTAGCTGTATGACCTTGGACAAGTTACTTAAGCCCAATTGCCTTGCCTTCCCCCCCCCCCCCAAAAAAAAAGAAATATGTAAAATATTTACAGGTATTAAAATAAATTCTGTACGAAAAGAGCCAAAGTTACCACACATATACACATAGATGTCTAGACACACATACATATTTATGCACATATATGTCTAAATACACATACAATTAAAGATATGTATGCTATTATATATGCATATATAATAGACAAGATATACACTTATATGCTATGCATATATATATATATATATATATATATACACACACACAGATATATTATGAATATGCTATTCTCCTTAATTGGGAAGAATTAGTAGTTACAAATCAGAATACTGTTTTATGGTCCTATTGTGAACAAAAATTCTTTACTGGCTTAAGTAAAGACATTGCAGGATTCAAATTATTTTTAGTGTCTCTAATTAGAAATGGAAGTATGCTTATATCTGTATGTGTATATATAATATGCTTATATACTTGTTGAAGATGATGTAACGCCATGCACCAGCAGATTCCCAAAGGAACAGCTTTTATAGTTCAGATTACAAAATATAGTGAACACTCTGTTTATTCCATTACAAATCAAGACAAACATTCAAAACATTATAAAATTCACAACATTACATCTTATCACAGAAAATGGCCACACAGTTTTCACTACAGTGGCAACAATATTCCAAACAAGGCTTATCACAGAAAATGGCCATACAGTTTTCACTACAGTGGCCACAATATTCAGAAGAAGGAACAATAGAATCAAACTTCCACTCATAGGGCAACTCAATCATTAACAAGAAACAATAGAATACTCAAACTTCCACTCATGGGACAA
>JAQQSU010006832.1:0-13399 GCA_028627135.1 Pseudochirops cupreus | reverse complement strand
ATGATATTCCAGAGATCAAGGGAGCTTGGATTAAAACCAAGAATCACCTACCCAGCAAAATTGAGCATCGTATTCCAGGGGAAAATATGGTCATTCAATGAGGTGGAGGACTTTCAAACATTCCTGTTGAAAAAACCAGAACTAAAAAAAAAAAAACAACAAATGGGAGAGGTGCTTTTTTTTTTTCCTGTGAAATGCTGGAGGAGAAAAGAGTAAGGGGTTTGGCAAAGGCACTAGTATCCTAACTTAGTAAAAAGTAATGCACATTCCAATCCTTTTTCTATAACCTGTGCCTGTGCCATATCCACTACCCTCTTTTCCTCCCCCCTCAAATAACCCCTGACATAAATAAGGTAGGTTATATTAAAAAACAGTAAGTGAAGCTTCAATGAAATAAGTTAAGCTTTAGTAAAATAGTATGGTGGTTATGAGAGGGAGTGTTAGTGGAAGGATAACACGCCTCAGTTTGGTAAGTCACAGAAAGGACCCTGGTGGTTTGGAATCTCTAATGTCTCACAATGGTGGCAATGTTGAAGGCTGTGGCTGCTGTCATTTTGGTGCCATCTTTTTTCTCCACTTAACTTTCTTGGTTGAGTCTGTGAAAATATAGTATGAGGTGATACGATATTACAAGGTGGTCAGTTAGTCTCAATGTTATAAATATAACAAGGTTAAAGCAAGTTTTTACAGAGTTATAATGGGTTTGTTGTGTTTTAATGATGCTATTATAAAATGGGGTTGACCAGCAAAATCTTCTGTGGGGTATTCCTATACATGAGCATCAACTCTGTAGTGCTAAGGCTGAATGGGAAGGGCAAAAGTTATGAAACTGGATTAGGCTCTGAAATATATAGATTTGCATACTCACTATACAAGAGATTTATAAGGGGCAGATTTGCATCACTTAAAGGAAACTCAGTTGCTGGCTGATTGCAACAGATAAAACCAGATCTGAGATGCTATAAGAGAGAGGGGATATAGCCAAATCTCAATCAATAGAGGAGGGGCCAGTTGCTGGAGCCTCGGATTTTATGGTCTTTAGGCCATGGTTAAGTTTGGAGATACATTTGAAGGACTTGAATCCAAGACACATGAGGATTGGTTGAATGAAGTGGGCATGTTTAACTTGGGAAGAAGACTCAGGGGAGACATGACAACTATTTTCAGATATTTGAAGAGCTGTCACATGAAAGAGATTAGATTTGTCTTATTTGGTTCCACAAGACAGAGCCAGGAGTAATGGGTAGTAGTTGGAAAAAGACAAGTTTTAGGCATGAAGTAAGGGAAAGTAAGCTGCTTGACAATTGGAGCTGCCAGAGAGTGGAATGGGCTGCCTTGAGAGGGGGAGAGGTTCTTCTCCCTGGAAGGAAGGCTTTAAGTGGAGGCTGGAAGATGCCTTGTTGGGTATGTTATCTTGGGGATTCCTTGTGTGCGTGGGTGGGACTCGTCGCTGCTTGGGTCCCTTCCAGTACTCTGTGATTTTGTAATCAGTGCTTTAGGCTTTCTCTAAGACTTTGTTACTCCCTGGGTTTTGAAGAAATAGAAATTTTTTCCCCTAAAGACTTCCTTAGCTCCATCCTCCAACTTTTGGTATGCTGTCTCATTGTTGTCATCATCTTTAATGAAGTTATCTATTGTTTCTTTGATTTGTTCTTTGACCTGTGTATTCTTTTTTTTTTTTTTGGAAGGGGGAAGGCAAGGCAATTGGGATTAAGTCATTTGCCTAAGATCACATAGGTAGTTAAGTGCCAAGTATCAGGGGTCACATCTGAACTCAGGTCCTCCTAACTTCAGGGCTGATGCTCTGTTCACTCTGCTGCCTAGCTGCTCTCTCCTCCTCTCCCCCCATGGATTCTTTAGGATTAAATTATTTAGTATATCTAATTAATTTTTCATCCTTCTGTCAACAGTCCTAATTTTTATCTTGTTGCGGTCAGAAGAAAGAGTTGGAGTTTCTCAAGAGCACAACTGCTTCAGGGAGTGTAAGGGCTAATTTATACAGAAAGAGTAAATAATCTAAATCCATATATAGTCAGTAACAAGGAAGGTAATGGAATGAATGATCAGAGGTCAGAAAGGAAGGAAAGGTACAAAGGAAGAAAAGGGGTTATGGTTTAATGGAAAACCAGAAAGATGTCAAGGGCAAATAAGTTCAGACCAAAGCTATTTCTTGAGAGTTGAAAATAGTTGGGTTATCAAGTAGCCTCTAGAATAAAGGAAGAAGAGTTCATCATTTGGACATTTTAAGCCAGTACAGTAAAGTGTTGAATTTAATATCAGGAAGACTTGGTTTCAGATCCTGTCTTAGATGCTTATTATTAACTAGAGGACTCTAGACACTGTCAACTTCTCTCAGCCCTTGTTTTCACTTCTGTAAAATGGGGATAATAATGTCACCTTCCTCACAAGATCAAATGAAATATGTGATGCACTTTGTAAAATTAAAAGGGCTGTTACACAGTACTGAGAGGCATAAGGAAAGAGTAGTTAGTTTCTATAGATATTCAGGACTTTGGGGAGCTATGCTTTTTTTTCAGTTTGTTTTAAACCCAGCTACTGTTTATATTATATAGATATGGGAATCCTTACAGGAGAGAAAGGTGTAGCCACAGAGGCATTCCAGCTTAAACATCTCAAACAATAAGTGCCCCATGCTCTGAAAGAGGTCTAAGAATGGTACAACTGTGAACTTTCTTGTACTTGTGAATATCCCAATACAGTATAACGAAATGCATTAAAAAGTACTTGCAAGACATTCTGCTCTTAGAATTTGTCTTGAAAGAAGGAGAAATACTGAATAAGACAGTGGAACAAGGAATTTCTTTTTCTGCTTAGCTGAAATCACAGCCAATAATACTCTTACGTCTTTTTCTTCATTTGGGCAATGAATGCTAAATGGCTTATTTGCAACTGGACCAGGTTCTACTGTATGTTCATGGGATCATAGCTCTAGACCTAGATGAGACTTCTAAGTCCAATAAATTTAAACTTCCTAACTTTACAGATCAGGAGGCTAAAGATTAAATGATTTGCCTAAACTTAGATAGTTAGTAAGCATCAAAGGTGGGATTTGAACCCAGGTCCTCTGACTTCAAGTCTATGCCTTTTCTTATGTACCCTCCAGCCTCTCTTCTACACAAACCTCAAGCAGAAGCAGAAAAAAATATAAAAGCCTATCTTAACAAGAGAAAGAAACCACACATTTTATAGTGTTGTGCTCCATCAAAGTAGGTTTTTCTGTAAGTTATTTTTGCATTTTCCCTGAAGTGCTATCCTGTCTGTAGTATTTCTCACTAAGGAAAGGTGGCATAGCATGGATTGAGGATTGGCTCTAGAGACAGAGAAACCTGGGTTCAAGTTTGGTCTCTGACATATACTAGCTGTGTGACCTTGGGAAAGCCACTTAACCTTGCCATGCCCCCAAGCAAGTAAAAAGGCCTGTCTCAGAAACATCCTGACTGAGTGCATCTAGGCAAGTTAATTAACCTCTTAATGTCCTCAGACCACTCTCTATACTTGTAAATTTGCAGAACAGTTGAGGATTTGCATAGGTAGGAATTTTCTCAATGAGTGTTACATACAACAATGAAATCGTAGCTACAGACCAAAAGAAAAGTTTAATAAATGGTCTTTGATTGAATGAACTAGGATTGAAAGGTAGGATTGAAATAATATGGAATGAAAAGAGAATTCTCTGTGCACAAGTTTCTAGAATTTGGAATAATTTAGAACATAAGTTACATTTCTTGGGTGAGCACAAGAGCTTTTCTTCCTCCCTCCCTCCCTCTCTATTTCCCTTCCTTCCTTCCTTTCCCTTCCCTTCCCTTCCCACCTTCCTTCTCTTTCCTTTTCTTTCCTTCCTTTCCTCTCTTCCTTCCCCCCCCCCACTCTCTTATGCTCTTCTCACTCTCTCAGCATTATTCTCATCTAATCCTGATATAAAAGGTTCAGATGAACTTTTCTATTGTTTTATTGAACATTAAACCAAGAATAGCATCTATTTGTCATACCACGTTGGACGGCAGGAGAAGAGACAGATTGTAACATTGGCTTCCTTTCCCTCGGGCTTCCTGTGTGGGACATGGATGGGAAGTGAGATTGTGGGACTGAGAGATGGCAAGTACCTTAAAGATCAAGTGGTTCAATTACTTTTTGTTACAGATGACAAACTGAGGCTCAGAAAGTTGAAATGACTTGTCCAAGGCCTTTAAACATTGAATTGAACTGAACGTATGGAACTGCTTTGTAAAAGTGATTTAAGAAAAGACTTTTCTTGCATCTGTGATAACTACAGTTGGAGTCATGGTAGATGGGAGATGGGAAATATAAGAAAAGTAGCCAGCAGGCAGAGAAGGATTCTATGAGATGGGGTGTATATGTGTTGTGGTAGGGGAATGAACATGGGCTCTCCTTTCCAAATGTCGACCTCTAGAAAAGGTTTGGTTAAAGGAGACAAACAAATAGTAATATAAAATTACAACATTTATTAAGGCTAGCTTTACTACTTGTACATGGAGTGCAGGACTAGAGTCCTGCCTGACAAACAAAAGGATGAGAGAACTTATGTACATTTTAGGACCATCCAATACAGAGTGGCTGAGTCACACAAATTTATGATCCCCATAATGGTTTAATCATTGTATGAGAAAGGAATTTTCTTAATTGAATAAATGGTAAATGAATAAAACAAGAGAGATGACAAAGTGTCGACTGAAATTATGATTCAGAATATCTGTGTTTTCTTTACCATAAAAATTCCATAACATGGTATATACCCAGAAAATCTTAGCATAAGAAAAAGTCTCATTACTCAAGTTAATGCCTCGAATTGAGGGTCTCGTCCTTAAGAGCCATAAAGTAGGCCTCTTCTACTTTGTTAACATAAGGAGAGGTATTCTCAGAGAAAAAGCTGGGTCTGTTTGGAATTTGTGATTTCTGGATGCCTGTTTTAAATCCTACTCCCAGCCTTATCTGGTCTCTGGAGTGGCTACCATAGAAAGGAAGCCTTTTTTGTAAAATGAGGCAGAGCAGTCTGTTTGATTAATTTAGACTTTGGCCAAAATATGATATTAAATGATCATCACAAACTATACCTATTATATGAGGTGCAGATGTTTTAAGTAATGAAACACATTGATCAGTATTACCACGGTTTATTAGCTTTAAAGACATATTAAATAGAAGGTAAACAAACTAAAGAAATTGAGATAACTTTGGGGAATAGGCATATGCCTTCCCAAGAGAAACTAAAGGAAAGAGGAGGGGAATGAGGACAAAAGCACCAGCTAATCTTCCCTATGGATATTTCAGCAAAGCAGAACGCTGCCTAATTGGCCTTGTTGTTCTGGCTTCTGACTCTAGTCCCCACCCTCATAGATGCAATCCCTCTTCCACTTCCATGGCAACCCTTTTCCATGGCTCCTCCTGCAATTTTGCATAGTTCCTCTGGTAGATGTAGCTCCATCTAGCTCCTAGCTATGCTTGCTGTCCCCCTGTATGTACCCAGTCCTCAGTCCTCATCTACTCTTGTGAGTTGCCTGTGGCTTTTGTTTTGCTACCTTTTTGAATAGGAAGGCTAATCTGGTGAAGTCTGGTCAAATCAGTCTAGCGTCCGGGCAAACTCCATGGGGGTTGAAAAAACTGTAGAGGATTTCTCTTCTACTTTAAGTACTCATCTTCAACATCCTGTTACACTTTTATTCTTTTATTTGAATGTGTCTTAGTGGTCCATCACCCAGCTGGTACTTAAGAAAAAATAGCAGAATTTCCCTGACATTAGCAAACCTTTTCTGCAGTTGTTCAATGCTGTCCAGCTCTTTGTGACCCCATTTGGGGTTTTCTTGGCAAAGATACTGGAATGGTTTGCCATTTCTTTCTCTAGCTCATTTTACTGATGAGGAAACTGAGGCAAATAGGATTAAGTGGATTGCCCAGGGTCACACAGTAAGTGTCTAAGTGAGTGTAAATGTCTGAGGCCAGATTTGAACTCAGATATTCCTGACTCCAGGCCCAGCATTCTATCTCCTGAGTCATGTAGCTGCCCTTTTCTGCTGAGGATGTTGCTTTAGAATGCATACTCCTATGAGTACCAAAGGATTTACACTAATCATCAGGGTTTTTTCTCTGTTCAGAAAACCAAATGTCAGTATAGTTTCCCTAATTCCAATTAACTGCAGCAAATTCCCTGGACACCTGTGTTTCTTTTTCATAGTCTTTTGTTTTCCTTACACTGTGTGTATGCACACATGTATT
Organism: Pseudochirops cupreus; assembly: GCA_028627135.1. Taxonomy (NCBI): domain Eukaryota; kingdom Metazoa; phylum Chordata; class Mammalia; order Diprotodontia; family Pseudocheiridae; genus Pseudochirops; species Pseudochirops cupreus. The sequence continues at coordinate 7,147 of JAQQSU010006832.1, read as the reverse complement.
TCCACCTAATAGTATTTTATTTTTTCAATTATATGTAAAGATACTTTTCAACATTCACTTTTATAAGATTTTGAGTTCCAAATTTTTCTCCTTCCCTTCCTCCCCTTCACCCTCCCCAAGGCAGCAAGCAATCTGATACAGGTTATACATGTACAATCATATTAATTGTATTTCCACATTAGTCATGTTGTGAAAGAAAAATCAGAAAAAAAGGGGAAGATAATGGGAAACAAAACAAAAAATGAAATCTACATTCAGACTCCATAGTTCTTTCTCTGGATGGTGGATAGCAATTTTCCATCACATGTCTTTTGGAATTGTCTTGGATCTTTTTATTGCCGAGATGAGCTAAATCTGTCATAGTTGGTCATCACACAATGTTGCTGCTACTGTGTACAATGTTTTCTGGTTCTGCTCACTTCACTCTGCATCAGTTCATGTAAGTCTTTCCAGGTTTTTCTGAAATCCTCCTGCTCATCATTTCTTTTTTTCTTTTTGGCTTTTTTTTTTTTGAGGAGGTAAGGTAGGCAGTTGGGGTTAAGTGACTTGCCCAAAGTCACACAGGCTAGTTTTTGTGTTAAGTGTCTGAGGCTGGATTTGAACTCAGGTCCTCCTGACTCCAGGGTCAGTGATCTATTCACTGTGCCACCTAGCCACCCCCTCATCATTTCTTATAGCACAATAGTAAGCCACACACACACACATACACACATACACATACTACATATATATTCCTCATATACCACAACTTGTTTAACCATGTCCCAATTGATGGGCATCTCAATTTCCAATGCTTTGCCACCACAAAAAGCTGCTATACATATTTTTGTATATATGGGTCCTTTTCCCTTTTTTAATGCTCTCTTTTGGATACAGACCTAGTAGTAGTATTGTTGGATCAAAGGGTATGCATAGTTTGGTTGCCCTTTAAGCATAGTTCCAAATTGCTTTCCAGAATGATTGGATCAGTTCACAACTCCATCAATAATGCTAATGCTTTGAACACTAATGTTCCAATTTTCCCATATCTTCTGCAACATTTATCATTTTCCTTCTCTGTCATATTAACCAATCTGATAGGTGTGAGGTGGTACCTCAGAGATATTTTAATTCACATTTCTCTAATCAATAGTGATTTAGAGACAGTTTTAATTTCTTCATCTGAAAACTGCCTCTTCATATCCTTGCACATGTATTTCCAAGATTTATCTGTTTCCATACTACAAGAAAGAAATGAAACAAAACAATAAATAAAATGTCCCAACTCATAGCCCATCAATGCTCAGACTTCTCCATGACAACCAGGGTGGTGAGACAGGCTTCCAGTTTAGGGACAAAGCATAGCACAAAGATGTTTTCAGTAATACCCTCTGTTAGTGAGAAGCAAGGACATGAATGAAATGCACTCTGATTCATCAGGAAAGGATTATGGACTATTTAAGTAAGAATGGTTTATACAAAGAAAAAGACTTTTGCAAAATCCTGAATGATTATGTTTTTCAGTAAAGAAATGCCTAACAGAATACAGTTTAAGTCAAAAAGTCATAGAATTATATTGCTGAAAAGTAGGGTTACCCTAGAATAAATAGGCCTCTGGACAAAAAATTTTAGGGAGGTAGAGCCTGTCCATATAAACAATTTGATTAAAAATATATAATAAATGTATTATTAAAATGTATTATAAAATTCATGGGCTTATGTGAAGCATACTAATTTACTGCTGAAGATTTAGAATAATGGGTAGAGAAGAGGTACTTGTGTATTTGTTTATTGTTCAGCTAGTGCATGTAAAGATTCTTCCTAGTGTCTAAGTGGGTGGACAGAGCTTCAAGCTGCTTTAAGGGGGCAGTCTCAGAAAGATGTCAGGTGGTATTCTTTAGGCTGCTGCTTGGTCTTAGGTCTGCCTCAGCGGGTGGACAGATGGGAGCAACACAGAAAAGGTAGAAGTCAGTGCAAACCCCGCAGGCAATATTAAAGTTATCTCTTTAGGTCCATGCCAAAAGGCCCAGGGCAGTCAGGGTATTTAGCGTCCAAGAAAGGCACCAAGTGCCAGACTAAGGCCAAAAGTTGGGCCAATTCTAAAAGTAAGGATTGGTGGTGAAGTCCTTGTTTCAGGATGAGTGGTTCTCTCATTGACTGTGGGTCAGAGTCATTGGGGCTGTGAGAAACTGCTGCTACCATTGTCCTCCAAAGGGATCACTCCCTTAAGCCAGAAAACTGGGGACACCCTTGTCTGTTTCTAAGGGTAGTATTGCTGAAAGAGACTCTAGAACTACTAAATCAGGAAAAGGAAATTCGAAGGAACAGACAAGAGTGATAGATAACAGGCTTGATGTTGCATCAAATAGGTAACTTAATGAATATATTAGGTAGTCCAGATGAAGGATCTCAGTTTCTCCCAAGACTAGTGTGAAAATGCTCCAAGGCTTAATCGATCAATCACCTGGCATTGATCAAAGTGGAGAAAGGGAATAAGCATTTATGCTTGTTCTGGAGTCAGGAAAACCTGAGTTCAAATCCAGCCTCTAGCTGTGTGACCATGGGCAAATCACTTAACCTCTATTTGCCTCAGTTTCTTCAACTGTTAGATAGGGATAATAATAGTATCTACCTCCCAAGGTTGTTGTGAAGATCAAATGAGATAATAATTGTAAAGTGCTTAGCATAGGGCCTAGCACATAAATATTAACTCTTATTATTATTATTATTATTATGATAGTTACTATGTGCAAGACACTGTGCTAAACATTTTACAATTATTATCTCATTTGATCCTTACAACAGTACTGAGAAGTAGGTGTTCTCATCCCCATTTTACAGTTGGGGCACCAAGGCAAACAGGGGTTAAGTGACTTGCCAGGTCACACAGCTAGTAAGTGTTTTCAGCTGAATTTGAGCCTGCGTCTTCCTAATTCCAGGCCCCAGAGCTCTACCCACTGTGCTACCAGCTACCTCATGCTAATTAAGCATTTATTATGTGCCATGCTCTGCAAGGTTCTGAGAGTACAAAGATATAAAGTAAAACAGTCCCTGTACTCAAAAAATTTTCATTCTATTTTAAGGAAGAAGTGAGGACAGAAGATTGCCATGGCAAGAAAAGCATGGAAGTAAGATTTTGTAAAACTTGAAGGTTTGGGCATGTACCAAGATCCATGCATGGCTCCTGATGGCCATTCGTGGGAGCCTGCTGAGTGATAAGGACACTACACACAGGGATCAATTCTGCCAAAGTGGACTTTCATAAGTGCATAAGAACTTTGGAATTGATTGCGTGACATGGGAGACACTGGCACAGGACTATGCAGCATGGTATGTCCACATCAGAGAAGGTAGTGTGCTCTGTGAGCAAGAAGAATTGAAATAGTTCAAAAGAAATACAAGATGTGCATATTTAGAGAATCCATCCCAAATGTTCACATGAACTATTTGTGCCCAACCTATGGTAGAGCATTCCAAACTCATATTGGTCTGATCAGCCACAGTTCGACACACTGAAACTTGACTCTGGCATAGTGATGTCATTTTCGTCCTCTTCGAGAAGGAAAGAACAACCAAATCAACCATTTGACTGTGTTACTTCTTTACCCAATAAATTCCAGTGCCATCTATTGCCTCTAGATTAGAAATTTTTAACCTGGGGTCCATGGATATATTTGCCTTTATCTTAGGGGCATATATCCAGGTTCCTTAGATACATTTCAGGGATTCTGTGAGCTTGGATAAGAAAAAAGGATATGAGTAGGTGTCAGAGACAGGACTTGAAGCCTGATCATCTTGATGCTGATAATTTATACTTGGGGAGGATGAGGCACTCAATATTTTTACTCTCCCACTTAGGGGTCTCTAGTTTTAGAAGCATGGACATAGACTTGGTTCAGTTCTAGAGGAGCCTAGTCTTCGAAGAAAGGATCAGGGTATTTTTCTCAAACTCTACATCCCAACCCTGGAGCCCTAAGGAAAATTACTTCAAGCTTAAGTTTGGCTCAAGCCTAGAGTCTCCCCCTAAATGGGGTAATAGAAAGGCACTGAATGTACTATGTAAATCAGGCATAGGACAGCTATTTATTCTACCACCCAGATGCATGTTGACAAAAAAACTTTAAGAAGGAGGAATAATTTATGACTACTATTGTGCTCTTCTTAGTAGATTGTTACTTCAAAGCATAAAACATCTTTTAAGACTCATGAATAGGCATTTCAAATTCACCTTTGACTGTAACTATCTCCCTCAAGATTTATATACTTTGACAAGCAAGATAGGGAACTAAAATTATTCTTCTTTTGGGGTTCATCTACTTCAAGAAGTGATGTAGTAGATGTAGGGATCACCTCCCATGGTGCATCTGGCACTATTTAAAAGAGTTAGAAGCCCTCAATACCTTTAGCTCATAAGATGACTTCTGAAGTTAGAAATGAGCATCTCAGAACTGGTGTTGGGTCACCTGTACTCAGGAAAGAAACACAAAGCAGAAGAGGCAGCTTGAGATCTGGTATCCAGGGTTAAGCTCACCTAGACCAGCTGGGAAGGGGGAGTGCAGGGTGGTGGGGGGGGGGGAAGGAAGGCGTGATACACTTTTAAGTTTAATCTATATTACTAACGTTTTCTCCACCACTTTCTTAAGTCTAGACAATTAACAAAACATTAAGTCCTGATTTGTAATATTTGGCATTTTTCAAGGTATAAATGCTTACACTGAAAATTTAACAATAAGCTCTCTTGTTAGAGTTCTAGTTGGCTCCAGCACAATCCTGGACTCCCTATTCTTTTCTATGTTCTCAACCATTTCAGTTTGCCTGAGTTTAGTTCTGGGGAAGTCTGACTTCCAGTTAGAAAAAGTAGATTTCTCTAATCTCAGGCTCATTGGTTCATTAATTAGTCCCCATTCCAACTCTTTGGGGACAATGTCATTTTTGGGGTTCAATTTTAGGGTCTCCCCCAAAAGGGGGGAGTGAAGGAAAATGCATATTTTACCAGTGTTCTGCTTAGCTGAAGATTGTTGAGCAGACAACTCAGAAATCCTCAGGTGCTGTGGGCTGCTCAGTGTTCAGCACTAAGCGTGATCGGAGATGTGAATAAGAAATGACCAGACCATGTGGGTAGTTCAAGGAAGAACTATGAACTCCATTTAACAATTCTTTAAACAAGATTTTTAAAGATCAAGTGCATTTTGAATGCAGAGATAAAGGAAGAAGTGTTGGGTAAATTTTGTATTGTTAATTTATCAGCCACAGCACCTCCCTGCTGAATGGGCCCAGGCAGAGATGCATGAGAGCAAAAGCAAGAAATCCAAAAAGGACCTTCTCCACTTCTAACCACTTGTTGCAACTGAAAAAACAATTGATATAACTTTTGATTATTGAAATCTGTCTCAATGTTCCTTACAGTATAAAAATAATATTTGCTATCTGTAAAAACATTAAGGGATTGAGGCTGCTCTTTTAGAAGACATAAAATAGTAAACATTTCATCCTTTTGGATAGATGAAAAGGAAGTGGAAATAACTGTTTTAGCTATCTGTTTATTTGAGGCCTTAGTAAAAAAGCCTTATCTGCTTCAAAAAGAGGAGAGAAGAATGTTATTTGTGATAAACTACCAGGAAGGGTCTTCTTAGATTAACATTTCAATTTGAGCTTTAATATAAGTTGCTGAATATGGATAAGGGAGACTCTGAGCTGGTAACTGCTGGTTGACTTTTGTTAAGATTTATGGGAATTGGGGGTTGGGTCTCCCCTTATAGTAGTGAGCTGGTGTTTACAATCTCCTAATTTTATATATAAATTTACCCAATTAATATCTTCTAATAATTTTTGAAAGTCATTTCTTCAAATTACTATTTTTTGAGGCTAAATAATTTTATTTCTCATTTTATGCCCTAAGTAGTTGTATGGAGGTTGCAATTGAAATTTTTCCAGGGCTACGACTAACCCATATTGAGATAAACTAACCCGAGTGTCTTGCAGTATTTGTTGCAAAACCACTTTTGGAGGATGTGCACACCAGGTGTCATTCATATACAATGGATACCATATGCACATGGATATTGATCTCTGATAGTTTTAATGCCTGTGCAACAGATTTCTGGCATATTGTTGGACTGTTTTTATCCCTTGTAGGAGCACCGTCCATTGAAAATGTTCCTGGGGAGCTCTTCAATTAGTTGATGGAAGCAAAATACTGATAATTTGTCTTTATGTAATGAGATAGTTTTAAAACAATCTTTTAAATAGATTATCCGCAAAGGCCATTCTTTTGAAATCATAGAGGGAATGGAGAGGCCTGGTTGAAAAGCTTCCCATAGTCTACCTTTCCATCTGAAAAAGGTTTGGTCAAGGAAACAAATAGTAATATAAAATTACAACATTTATTCATTATTCCCTTAAGGCTGGCTTTGCTACTTGTACATGGAGTGCAGGACAAGAGTCCTGACTGACGAACAAAAGGATGAGAGAGCTTATGTACATTCTAGCACCATCCCAATTAGGGGTGGCTGAGTTACATAAATTTGTGATCCTCATAATAGTTTAATCATTGCATGAGAAAGGAATTTTCTTAATTGGATAAATGGCAAATACAATAAAACAAGAAAGATGACAAAGTGTCAATTGAAATTATGATCCAGAATATCTGTGTTTTCTTTATCATTAACATTCCATAACATGGTATATGCCCAGAAAATCTTAAGATAAGAAAAAGTCCCATTATTCAAGTTAATGCCTCGTATTGAGGGTCTCGTCCTTAAGGGTTATAAAGTAGGCTTTGTTAACATAAGGAGAGATATTCTCAGAGACAAAGCTGGGTCTGTTTGGAAATTGTGATCTCTGGATGCCTGTTTTAAATCCTGCTCACAGCCTTATTTGCTCTCTGGAGTGGCTGACATAGAAAGAGAGCTTTTTTTGTAAAATGAGGCAGAGCAGCTTGTTTGATTAATTCAGATTTTAGCCAAAATATGATATTAAATGATTATCAGAGGTTAGTGAACATTCTCTATTTTCCTCACTTATTACTTAACAAAACTAATTTAGGTATCACAAAGTATTTTAGCCAAAGGAGAGAAGAAAAAAATATATATATTAATTGAATCTCAAACAATTAAAAGCTATTAGTTCCAAAATTCCTTTAGTCAATGGGAATATCTTGAGGTGAGTT
>JAQQSU010006831.1:0-13399 GCA_028627135.1 Pseudochirops cupreus | reverse complement strand
AAATCATTAGATTTCCTTATGATTTTTTATCTTTTGAAAAATTTGGTATTCTCACTGCAAGAGCTTTGTTAAATAAAAGTTTGTAAAAGGGACTATTTTGTTGAAATCATTAGATAAAAAGTTAATACATCTCAAAACATTTTAAATTGTATTGGGAGAAATCAAACTAAAGAAATCTACCATGTAGTCTTTCAAGTTTAGAAAAGCTAACCAGATAAAAAAACATATTTTTAGCATAAGAACAACAACTAAGTATGATTGTCAGTAATGAATAGGGGCTCTGGAACTCAAATAATCTAATTGAAGTAGTAAGTAAAATTTGATTTCATGTGTGTTTTGTCTTGTAAATACCATTTGTTATAGTATACATTTTATTAGCTTTTTTTTATTTTTTTGCTTATTCTGAGTTAATTGTTCACACATGCATCATATAGGTTTGTGTGGGTGGATTAAGGGCTAATCATAATCATACATTTAAGTAAAACAAACTGGGAAGGAGACTAGGTAAGGACCTTTACAAAAAATATTTGTACAGAGCATTTGTCAGGATTTGAGTCAACGTGGAAGTAAAACTCTGCTAACCAGGTGAGGGCCATCAAATATAATTTAAATATAATCTATTTATATTACATTAGAGTAGGCGGTGAATAAATATGGGTTCATCAAAGGAAATTACATGATTTTATACTTTGAAAATTCATACCTGTTGATCTCCCCTCCAACAAACTGACCTCTCAGGCCATCAACCTCATAAAGTCCCATGACCTCCATCATCAATACACACATACACACACACACACACACACACACACACACACACACACACACAGAGTGTCACACACTGATTTATTCTTGATCTGACGGTCACTGAAAACTCTTTCATTTCTATGACCTAAATTTCATAAATTTCTTTCTCTGACCACAGTACACTATCTTTCGATCTTTCCTTCTGCCTCATCACTCACAAATGTATTCTTTGCACTTACTATGACCTCCCAACTCTTTGAAATTATGAATTCCCTCAATTAGTCAGTCATCCCTGCACAAGCTTCACTTCCTTTCCATGGTGATAGTATATTTGGCCAGCTCAATTATACACTATCAGTAACTCTTGAATCCCATACACTAATTGTCCAATAACTTGCCAAACTCTAGTCTTGGGTGATTGTACTGATTTACTTTCTTCTTTCTACCATCCATCATTCAGGTAAGTGCTGCTGAAAATAAAGAAAAAAAAACAAAAACCTTCTTCACTATCTTGACAGGATTCACTGCAAATTTATGTTATGCTGTTTCCAACTGGGCCCTTATTGCATCAATACAATCTTTTTTGTTTTTCTCCTTTGATTGAACATTACACTTTTCCTGAAAGTTATTTTAAACTTTCTCTTTTTTTATAGAATACCAAAAACAATCAACCCACCCACTCCTTTTCTCCTTTTCTGTATAAGTCCTAGGCTTTGACTTTTTTGGGAAAAGAGAACCCATCAGTTATAACTTCATCCTTCTTTCCCACTCCATACCTTAAAACACAATATTATAAAACCAATCATTTAATATTTATCAACTTCCATCTTTGTGGAATTGTAGATTGTGCTTCAAATAATATGTTTATAGAACGTTCATCAACAGCTCTGCTTGGTTTTAGCTCCATCAAAGACCATACCTCATATCATCACACTGGTTTTTAACTTCCTTTTGTATGTTTCTTTACCCCATTAGAATATAAGATACTTATTATCTCCTTTTCTTATGTGTAACTCCATTACTTAACACAATGCCTCTGCTAATTACATACTGTATACACTTAATAAACATTTATTGTTTTGAAATTGAATCAAACTATGTTTAATTGCATAGGAAAATACTTATATAGTTGAATTAACCCATCCAACAAATATCTTAGGTGGATAATGAGAGGAGTCTAAAACAGAACTGTAGTTGTTGGATTTGTTTTTGTAAAGTTGTATAATGTGTTTAATGATCTCAAGCTGCTGCATGATACCTAAAATTAAATTTGTAACAATGCTGTCTTTATGGTGTTGCTGCAGATTTCTAAAGAATAAGAATTATAGCCATCACTGAGAACAATGTAGAGACATATATTGGGAATAAGTGGGGTATGGAATATGGTTAACAATTTGTACATACGAAGATTTAGAAAATGTATTCACAAAATATGCAATTAACTTATCATGTAATAAGAATAAGTGATGACTAATACACACAGAGCCAAAATAATACACATGTATCAAAAAAAGTCTTTTTTTTGCACCCAGATTAAGAAATTCAGTGCATTAAATAACCTATGGTAGACTTACGGAAATGGGTGCAGATTGAGAAGATGCATTGAAATGTTGAGAAATGATTTAGTTGATCTGCATCTATTTCATATGGAACCAGATAGTGAATGGACTTTTGAGTTCATAGGTACGGGGAACTCTTGAGGGATGAAACTGCTATCATTTTAAGTTGGCATCTTTCTTGCTTGTTGAATTCATTTAAATGGAATTGTTTAAGAATGTAGGGTTTCCTACACATCATGTTAACACTTGAAAGTAGGACTTTTGTGAATAACTATTAGAAAGTTCCTCCTAAAGCATCATTTTCATTGTAAACTCTGAACATGAGTCATTACTTATTTTTGAGTATTGCAGCAAGTGTGAGTTTTTACTTTGCCTCAAAATCACTACATTATCCTGACATAATTTGTTTTTTTTAATTGACTTACTTTTAGTTTTCAACATTTAGTTCCACAGGCTTTTGAGTTTTAAATTTTCTCCTCCTCTTTCTCCCCCTCCATCCCAAAATGGCATGCAATTTGAAATAGGCTCTACACATAGATTGCTATGAAACATATTGTCACATTGGTCATGTTGTTTAGAAGAATTAGAATGAATGGGAGGAACCGCAAGAGAGAAGAAGCTAAATGAGAGAAAAAGAGAGAGAGAGAGAAAGGGAAGGAAGGAGGGAGGGAGAGAAGCACATAATATGCTTAGATCTGCATTCAGACTCCTCAGTTCTTTCTTTCTTTCTTTTTTTTTTTTTTTGCTGTTTGGAGGGAGGGAGGAAGGCAAAGCAAGTGGTGTTAAATAACTTGTCCAAGGTCACACAGCTAGTTAAGTATAGTTAACTGTCAAGTGTCTGTGGCTGGTTTTGAACTCAGGCCCTCCTGACTTTAGGACCGGTACTCTATTCACTGTGCAACCTAGCTGCCCTTCTCAGTTTTTTTTATCTGGATGTGGATAGCATTTTCCATCATGACCCTTATGGAGTTGTCTTGGAACTTGCATTCCTGAGAAGAGTTAAGTCTATCAAAGTGAGTAAGAGCATAATGTGGCTGTAACTGTGTACAATATTCTCCTCTTTGTGCTCACCTCACTCAGCATCAGTTCATGTATGTCTTTCCAGATTTTCCTGAAGTGGCCCTGCTCATCATATCTTATAGCACAATAGTATTCCTGAGATAATTTCTTACCCAAATTGTTATGAAGTAATTGATGTTAAAAGTCTTTATGCATATTTACTTATTTATTTTTATTTTCATTAGTGAAAAAAAGACTAATTGCTCTTGCATTTATCCATAATAGAAAGTTCGGTTAATAGGAATCAATGCAGAAGATAACAGGTCTGCTTAAAATTTTTTTTAGAATTGCAAAAATGGTTTCTTTATATTAATTCTGCTTTTTTCATGATTGAAACTTAAAGAGAAATATACAATTTATTATTTCTCCCTTGCTTTTACTACAACTCATTATGAATTGTGAATGGTTTCATTAAATGACTTTGTATTCTCCTGTTCATCTTCTAATACTCATTTGTAGGTTTTAAAAACTAATTATGTATGTGAAAATAACTTGGTGCCGTAAGCTATGGAAAATTGATTTTTCTGTTTATCCCTCTCATTCATCCTTCTTATTTTTGTTATTTTCTAATTACTTTAATAGTGGTTAATTGTTTATAACAGAATGATTTTCAAGCTTCAGCAGGTTAATTAAATATGATTTTTTGTCAGTGATTATTATAATTCTAATTGAGAAAGTTTGTTTACATCACCATGTTTTTATTGGACAATGAACCAAGGGCAATATTATCTCATTCTCTTTTTATGAATCTCAATGAAATTTGGCATATTCGATTTATTACTGTTTTCCTCTTACATCTTTTTCATTTTTCCCTAAGTGTAGGGTGGTACTGTATGGGGAATAAAAGCACATGTGGTATAGTGGAAGGACTGATGAACTTCAGGATGAGAGAGATCTAGATTTAAATCCAACTATTTACTTTCTTAGTGATTATGATAAAATCAACTTCTTTCAGCCTGATTCTCCTTTGAAAAATTGAGACAGCAGTACTTGCTGTGAGTACCTGTCACATCCAACAAGTGAATTGCTTACAGAAATAATGGAAATCTTAAAATACTCCTTTATAAGTTGTTTGTTTTTAGTTTTCAACATTCACTTCCATAAGTCTTAAATTTTCTCTCCCTTCCTCTCCTCCTTCCCCAAGACAGTGTACACTTTGAAATAGCTCTACATATACATTCCTATTAAATATGTTTTCACATTAGTCATGTTGTATAGAAGAAATAGAACAAATGGGAGAAACCATGAGGAAGAAAACAAAACAAAATAAAATAAAAAAGAAAACGGTCCATTTCACTCTGCATTCAGACCCCATTGTTCTTTCTCTGGATATGGATGGCATTTTCCATCATGAACCCTAAAACAGTTCCTAGGGACTCAATTGATAATGCCAATTGATGGACATCCCCTCAATTTCCAGTTCTTGGTCACTACAAAAAGAGCTACTGTAATTATTTTTTATACATGTGGGTCCTTTTCCCATTTTTATGATCTCTTTGGGATATAGCCCTAGAAGAGGTGTTGCTGGGTCAGAGGGTATGCACATTTTTATAGCCCTTTGGGCATAGTTCCAAATTGTTCTCCAGAATGGTTGGATCACTTCACAGCTCCACCAACAATTAGTGTTCCAACTTAGCCACTTCTTCTCCAACATTTGTCATTTTCCTGTTTTGTAATGTTAGCTAATCTGATAAGTGTGATATGGTACCTCAGAGTTGTTTTGATTTGCATTTCTCTGATCAATAGTGATTTAGAACATTTTTTTCACTTGAGTAATGATACCTTACTTTCTTCCTCTGAAAACTGCCTACTCATAGCCTTTGATCATTTATCAAATACGGAATGACTTGCATTTTTGTAAATTTGACTGAGTTCTCTATATATTTTAGAAGTCAGACCTTTATCAGAGACAATAGTTATAAAAATTATTCCCCAGTTTTCTGCTTCCCTGCTAATCTTGGTGGCTCTGGCTTTGTTCTTGCAAAAACTTTTCAATTCATTGCAATCAAAATTATACATTTTACATTTAATAATATTCTCTGTCTCTTGTTTGGTCATAAATTCCTCCATTCTCCATAAATATGATGGTTAAACTATTCCTTGCTCCCTTTATTTGTCTATAGTATCAGCCTTTTTTATCTAAATCATGTACCCATTTGGACTTTATTTTGGTATGCAGTGTCAGACACTGGCCTGTGCCCAGTTTCTGCCATACTATTTTCCAGTTTTCCAAGTAGCTTTTCTGAAATTGTGAGTTCTAATCCCAGAAGCTGGGGTGTTTGAGTTTATCAAACTATAGATTGCTATAATCGTTGACTACTATATCTTATGTACCTAACCTGTTTCACTAATCTAACCCTCTATTTCTTAGTCAGTTCCAAGTACTTTTGATGACAGCTGCTTTATAATACAATTTAAGATCTGTTATGGGTAGGCCACCTTCCTAAGCATTTATTTTCATTAATTCTAGACCTTTCATTCTTCCAGATGAATTTTGATATTACTTTTTATAGCTCTATAAAATAATTTTTGGTAGTTTGATTGATATGGCACCAAATAAGCAAATTAATTTAGGTAGAATTGTCATATTTTTCTATTAGCTTGGCCTACCCACAATCAATTGATTTTTTTCCCCAATTATTTATATCTTACTTTATTTGTGTCAAAAGTGTTTTGTAATTGTGTTCATATGGTTCCTGGGTTTGTTTTGGCAGGTAGACTCCCAAATAATGTTTAATGTCTACAATTAAAGTACTTATTCTTAGTATACCATCAGGAATGGGACTTGTTAAACTGAAATGAAGGAGTTAGCAATCAAATTATTTCTAAAAATCATTCGTGTTCTAAAATTCAGTCCTTGGTCGTTCATTCAATGCTAAGCTCATTCCTTTGGTGACATTCATTCCTCTGTTATCAACTATCACTTCTGTTCTAATGACTCCTAAAACTGTGTGAGAAGGCCTGACCATTCTCTGAGTATCTCTAAGTGATTTTGTTTGCAATCTATCACAGAATTTTTCTTTTATATAAGACAAATCATAGAGCAAACTCAAGTAAGGATATATTTGATTGCCTGCAAATTAAAGTATTTTTTTCTTTCTTTTTTTACCTGGACAGAACTCAACATTAGTTTGAATTCTTTTTTTTAACTTTTTTTTTTTAGGAGAGATCTAATTTCTGTGTTATAAAGTAATGTTGACATTCCTTTGCATTCCAGTATTTCTTCTGTGCTTATCTATTTGCTGGTATATGGCCTAGATTGGGGAAATTTAAGCAATCAGTTGCAGAAAATAAACTAAGACTTCTGCAAATACTGATTCCTATGAAAATTTTGCAAAATCATGAAAAAAATTAATTAAGCATTTAATGATTTATAGGTCACTAGCCTTGATTTCCTTAAATAGTGCTGAACTCCTTATATTTTATAGGTCAAACTTGATTTCGATAAAGGCCCATGAAATTCTAATTTTTATGCCTAGGTCAAAGTTTAGAATATTTTTAGCCAAAAAAAAAAAAAAGAGAGAGAGAGAATCCTACATCAGCAAAACCTTACTGATTATCCTCAGGGCACACGATCTGAAATGAACGGCAAGTGTGTATTTATACACATAAAAACAACTCATTATTAGATAGGTCACAACATTGAGGGATAGAAAATTTGTATTGAATGTACTGATTCTATTTTCAATTTTCAATTCAGTTTAAGAAAGAGACCAGGTGAACAGACAACTCTATTAGAGTTTTGTTTTGTTTGTTTTTTCATATTCTTTTATAAAACATATTTCCATATTAGTCATGAGGAGAGAGACAGACAGACAGACAGACAGAAACAGAGAGACAGAGACAGAGAGAGAATGTGGGAGACAGAGACAGAGACAGAGACGGACAGAGAGAGAGAGAGAGAGAGAGAGAGAGAGAGAGAGAGAGAGAGAATGGTATGTTTCAATCTGCATACAAACTCCATAGTTCTTTCTCTAGATGTGGATAGCAATTTCCATAATGAGTCTTTTAGAACTGACTTAGATCTTTGTATTGCTGAGAAAGGCTATGTCTGTCATAGTTAATCATAGCACAATGTTGCTGCTGCTGTGTACAATGCTCTCCTGGTTTTGCTTACCTTATTTCACTAAGCTTCAGTTCATGTGAGTTTTTCCAGGTTTTTCTGAAATCTACCAGCCCACCATTTCTTATGGAACAATAGTCTTCCACTAAATTCATATACCACAACTTGTCCAGCCATTCCCCAATTGATGGGCATCCCCTCAGTTTCCAATTCTTGACCACCACTAAAAGAGATGCTATAAATATTTTTTCTATCTGTGGGTCCTTTCTCCATTTTTTATGAACTCTCTGGGATACAGAGCTAGTGGTGGTATTTATGGATAAAAGAGTATGCACAGTTAGTGTAATGATACTGAAATTTGAAGATCTTCCATGCCCCTTGAACTTGCTGACATAGCAGGAAGGGATGGAGAAAGAGAACTCTGGAACCAAGCTAGCCTCCGTGCTGTGGTGACTGGAAGGAGTGGCAGAGGCAGCAACTACAGTTGCAGTGAGAACTCCTTTTTCTTTGAGCCTGCCAGAATCTCTGTTTAGGACTCATTCTGAGGACTGCCAGGGACAGGAACTGCAGGGGGACTGGAGCTGCTGGAGGCAAGCTGCCTGGACGTTGAGCAGTTGTTGTGAGTGAGGAGAGGAGGATCTTTGCCTGTGGTAGCCTGTCCTGTTTTGAAGCATGAGAATGTGGGTGTTTACTACTTTAACTACATGTGCCAACTTCATAACTACTATGTTGCTTTTACTTTCTGGTTTTGGGACTCAGTTGTCTGGTATTTAAATAAATGTTCTAGCTATATTTCTTATGTAGAGAGCCTGTTACATTTTGTGATTAATAACCATATCAGCATACTTATAGTTACTGTAGGCATTGTGAATGCTACATTGCTGATAAATTTGGCGACAAGGGTGGGATCACAAAATTTCAGGCCTCTATTTGGAAGCAGGAGGGCTGCAGAGGGAGAAATGGCTATCCCAGGATAGGAGGATTTGCCTTATTCCTCTCTAGCCAGAGAATGGGCCAAAAGCACAGGGCCCTGTGAAAACTGGCAACCGAGCTTGAAAGGGGGAGAACCTGGAGATTTGGAAAGACGTTTTCAAGGAATACCCACAGAACCAGGCAAAGAACTGGCAGGAGTGTGCAGGAGAGCCTGCATCCTGCTAACACGTTATCACCTTATGAGTAAAAGTAGAGATAAGCTCAGTTGGCTAGGGAGTCAGCTGATTTGCCTGACAATTCTTCTGTGCCAGAGCATTCAGAAGAGCAAACTTCAGGGTCTCAGATGGAAGAGCAAGCTACTGTTCAGGTGGCTAAAAGCAAGCAAAAAACTAGCAGAAGGAATGCCAGGAGAATGTGTGTGAGGAGAATGGAATAGGGTTAGCTGAGGAGTCTTCTAATGTAGAAGCTCTCCCCATACAAAGAAGAAGACAGGAGAACTGCCAGGGACAGAGTCCAGGGAGATAATTGAGGATTTCACTCGACAGGAGATTACTGATACATTCAGTAGATTCACCCAAAGAATGGGAGAGTCTTTAGTGTCTTAGATGGTAAGTAAGAATCATGGATGAAGGTGCAAGAGAAATAACAGTGGACACTGTTGACTGCTTAAAATTCATAAGCATCAGTCAGAATCCTTTTGTACACCAAGGTTTTAGGGGTCACCATCCGCGAGGAGGCATCCACAGAACTAATCTGTTAGCTTTAGCTGCAGAGGGATGCAAAAAACAATATCCTACTGACTCTATGTGGCCTGGTGAAGACAGAACCTGGTACTCACTTAGAGACTGTGTGATAAAGCTAAAAGAGGAGGTAATGAAAACTGCTATCATGCTTGGAGGTGCAAATATTTATCATGATACCCCCCCTAGGAGTTCCTCATAGAAATATCATAGTGAAGACGGCTCCTCCTGCTTACAAGCACCTAATTCTGACTCTATTAATTGGGGAAGTAGGGCACCCTCTTTCACAGGTGCTGGATAAGATTTCACAATTAAGTGACTTGGGAGAATGGGGAAGAGATAAATTTCCTCCAGAGAGAAGAGTAAATAGCCAGAGGATTCAAAGACAAAATGGATTGACAAGAAGGTAACTATTTACTGCTCTATTGAGAGCAGGGGTGGATTTTAGAAGAATAGATGGTATTCCAACTGAACAGATGCATAAGATGTAGCAAGAAAAAGTACTTAACATTAGAATGAATAGGGAATCAAGAACCACACTTGTAGGTACTCCTGAAAGTGTGCCACACCTTCAGGGAGAATCTGAATCATCTTATCCAAGTTTGCCTTACCTTCAAGAAGGGTAGGAAATAGGCCAAGCCCCAGCCAAGACTAAAGAAATATATAGGGGAGATTGCAGACTCCATATTGGTTTAACAATATATTGGAAGAATGGATCAACTACTGTAACTAGGGCATTGCTGGATAAGGGGGTTGAGGCCACACCTATCTATGGAATCCCTGATAAGTTTAAACATGGAACTCCTATTACCATCACAGAGCTTGGAGGGGCTGAAATATCAGCCAGACAAGTTAAAATAACAATGAAAATTGGGCAGTTACCTAAGAAAGAATATTGGTTGTTGTGGTTGTTGTACCCATTCCTGAATACATCATTGGAATAGATATACTGAGAGGCATGATTCTGAATTTACCTGAATAAGATACCAATTTGCTATAAGGCAGATAGGACTTAGTACAGTTTTAGTGGGAAAAATAAAAATGGACCCAATCACTTTACATGAACCTTCTGAAGTAATTACTTTAAAGCAGTATCATGTGCCAGGTGGGCTAATGAAATTACCACTTCTATAAAGGAATGTGTTGAAGCAGGAGTGTTAGTCCCTACAACCACATGATGGAATAATCCTTTGTGGCCAGTACGAAAATCAGATGGGACATGGAGAATGACTGTGGACTTAGACAATTGAATAAGGTGACTCCTCCTTTGTATGCTGCTGTTCCAGATACCTTCACCTTAATAGAAAGGATCCAGAAATATGATGGGACCTGGTATGCAGTTATTGACTTGGCAAATGCCTTCTTCACCAATAATTATATGAAAAAAAAAAGCCTTTCACTGTTTCCCAGGTCTCTACTTTTCAATAAAAGAGGATTAAGAAATGTGTTAAAAAGAAACTCTTTGAATCTCACTAAGAAACAAAAAGCTCTGCTGACAAAAAAAAAAATCTTCTTTATTGTTGACCATCATCCCAACACATCATATGTTGGTCTCTTCCACTGAGTTTTCTTTGCAAAAGCCTCATTTATTTTAGATATACAGGGATTAGGAGGATGATTTAGATAGATAGATAGATAGATAGATAGATAGATAGATAGATAGATTTAGTTTATTGTGGGGCAGGGTTGATAAAACTCAGTAATAAAAAAGTCTGCTATTTTGACTGTTTTTTTTTTAATTTTCCCTATGCAGGAATGAATACTAAAAATGACAGAAAAAAATAGTTAATCAGAAGTTAAATTTCGTTATACCTGAGGATTTAATAAAAGAAAGCACTTCACATAAGTTATATGTTATATATAACATAATATATATGTTATTATACATATGACATAATATATATTATACATACATATATATATAAGTTCATATATTTATATATATGAATATTATTTGTGCTTTGGGTCCCTTAAGGAGGCAAGCCTCCTTGAGCATGATTGAGTGTTTGAGTTACTAAACGAATGACTTACTAAAATTACTATACTTTGCTTAAAACTATGTGACCATTTTGGTGAAAACTACGTGGGCATTTTAGTGTTAAGTTGTTGAGTTGTGACATGGTGAATGCTGTATTTTGATTTTCTGTGAATGTTTTGTTCTGATTTGTTACTGAATAAATAGAGAGTTTGCTGTACCATGTAATCAGAACCTTGAAAAGATGTTCACAGCCACAGTCCTCCAGAAAGCTGCTCAGGCTTGACTTTACAAATATCTAACACATATATATATATATATATATACATGTATGTTTAACATAATATACCATATAATATATGTATATATATATATATATATACACACATTTATATATGTGTCTGTCTTGTGCATATATATGGAATATATAATAAATCTATACCATCCATCCTTGGCATTCTTCCTAGGTATAATTTAGAATACACTTCTTTAGGTTACTTACAGTTTTATTGTTTATTTTCACTGGTCAAGGACATCATTTGATCTCTGGATAACTATTTCTCTTCTATACTTCAGCGTTGTTTTGGAACTTCTGTATCTTAAGAAATGAATGAAATATCCTATTGTTGATTCTTCTTCAATCTTTGCTATAACCTTACTTTCTTTTTTCACATTGTGTTTCTTTCTCTTTCTGGTGGAAATTACACTCACACGCACACACACACACATACACACACATTATATGTCATATATAATGTCTGTCTTACATGTGTATAGAAATGTATATATACGTATATTTATATTAGATATTATCATTTATCTTTCTGCCGCTCTATTCTCTTCCTTAAATTCTTCTATCTATATCTACGATCACGCCTACCTTGCTCTCTCTGTTTGGCCTCCACTATAAAAAACAAATTCCTCAAGTTAGACTTTGTTTCATTTTTGTCTTTGAACCCTGAGCACCCAACACAGTACCCTACCTAAAAGAGATACTTAAGAAATGCGAAACTGATTGTCTAATTATGTGACTGTGTAAAGTTTTTCATTAGACGTATTTAATTTCTACCAATTCTGAGTTTTTGCAGTTCTCTTAATTACTAGCTTCCCTGGATTAAGAGGAAGGGGATCAGTATGTTGGGAAGACTTGAGATTCTGTCTCAGATCATCCACTGAAAATTGGACTTGGAAAGAACCTGGGAGTATCTTGTCTAGTCCACTATTAAATAGAATACCTTTCTTAACATTCTTGTCCCATGGACATCAATCTTGCACGGAGGGCTTCTACTACCACAGGCCTAAGACTGTTATTTTTGGTAAAAGAAATTACTTAAGAAGTGTCTTCTGTCTTCTATTACCACTTTTCCACCTATCCTTGGCACTATTCTTTAGATTAGACTTCTTCAGGTAACTTGCAAATTTATTGGTTATTCTCAGTAGTCAAGGATATAATTTAATCTGCAGTTGAAAATTTCTGTTCTACAACTTTATTCTGATTCTAGAACTTCTATAAGAGGAGAAAGGAATAAAATATCCTATTGTTGATACTTTTTTAGTCTCTGCTATTCCTGTTTCAACCAAATAACTTTTTAAAAAAATTTTAGCATCTGTAATGTGTAGGATAGTGTGTTAGGCATTCTATTATATAATAAAAATATCAATTTCTACCATGTCTTAAAGTTTGCAAAGCAATTTACATATGTTGTTTAACCCTTATGACAATCCTGTGAGGTTCAAACAATATTTCTTATTGTCTCCATTTTGGAGAAGGAAGATGAAGAGATTTAGTTGAAGTGACTTACCCAAAATCACATGAGTAGTAGGTAGCCCAGGAAAGTTTCAGACACAGGGCTCTTCTGACTAAACAATGCTAATAAAATATATGCCTGCAAATACAGGCTGCTCGTATGGCAAGAGATAAGGATAACTAATGGACATTCCATGTGCTTAATCAGTATCATCAGACTGTCAGTAAAAATAAGAACATGAGCTTGTTAAATGGACCCTGGTGTACTACAGAGTGAACTGGAATGAATAAATTTTTTTTGGCACATTGGATGAAATATTAATGTTAATAAGATTACAGATAGTTCTAAGTATTTTTATAACAACTTTCCAGTTGTTGCATATCATTCTTTACTGTCTTACAAAGATTTTAAGACCTTTGAAGTCAGGGTGCATTTTTTTTTCTGATGTTTTTAATTCACAATTAGATGCTACATCAATCCAGGACAAAAACAGTCAGAAGATTCTTATTACTCAGTTATGGCAATTGAGATGCAAAATGCATGTATGTCAGTACCCATGCTCTCTTATCCCCTTT
>JAQQSU010006830.1:0-13400 GCA_028627135.1 Pseudochirops cupreus | reverse complement strand
CTGACTTTAGTGGGAAGTATCTTTGTGTGCGTTTTGGAGTTCTAGGATTTGTTTAGAGTCCTATTTTATGGGTATTTTGGGGTGGCTATGTGAGAGCTGCAATATGTTGCTGCTGCTACGCCGCCATCTTGGCTCTGCCCCCCGAACCTAAACTTTCTTAAGGGATTTTTCACTAGATTATTGGGTCAGGGATAAAAAGCCAGAGACATAAGATGAAGAGAGTGAAATCTCCTTTAGAGAACAGGTTTCCACAGTTCTGAATTCATTCCCTTTCTCAGCCAAAAATTGAAGTGTCATGGTGGGGGAGAGTGCCCTAGTTCAATGGCGATAGTGCTGCTTTGTTGGTTTACTATTACCTCTTAAATCTCCCTATAACTCTTCTCATCTGTCATGCTACTGAGATGGCTTTCCCTGGATCTGTATTCAGAAGACTTTGGCTTGAGTCCTGCCTCCAACATTTAATGACTGTGGAAACTTTAAACAAGTCACTTTTACTGTCTGAGCTTCATCTGTGACATGGGTAAACTAGAGCTTTCACTCAACACCTCACAAGATTATGGCACAGAATATGCCCACCAAAACAGGATTGGGAAGGTATCAGGAATGAATTTCTAATTGCTCAAACACAAATGCTACCACTGAGGATGAAAAGTAAAAGTTCTATAAGGAGACCGATGTGAATGACCAGGAAACAAGGAAATAGGGTCAGAGATTTAGAAATGGAAAGGATCTTACATTTTACCAAGTCTAAACATCTCATTATAAAAATAAGGAAAATGAAACCTCCAGAGATGATAGTTATAGAGAAGAAAAGGATATAAGAAATATCTTGTCCAACCTCTACATTTTACAGATGAGGAAATTGAGGTCTAAAGATATGATTTAGTTTACCCAAGGATACTTCTAGAAATGAGATTTGAACACAAGTCCTCTCACTCAAAATCTTTTGATCATTCCAATTGCATTATGCCATCTCTTAAGATATTTTTGCATATTTCAATATATGATCCAAACATTCTTAAATCATTTTTTTTTACCACTCAAGTCTGAATGATTTGATCCTAGGTCCTTTATTGATTGCATCATGGTCTATTAATAGCATGGATAAAATGACTTCCTTTTTCTGCATTTTATTTATCTGTAGGTTCTTTCTACTTTATACTGTGATCAATTTCACAAATGTATCATGAATATTTGAATAAAAGCTACAATTAAATTCCCCCAAAATTTGCGTAGCAATCTATCCACATACACAAATATGCATATATAATCCATTTTTCATAGAACTTTACTTGATAACTTCTTTCTTTTTCATACTTCTTTCCATTTAAATCAAAATGTTCTAAAATTGGGGTATTGAAATTTCCTATTATTAATGACTCCTAGATTACCTCTCTGAGTTCATTCTTCTAAATCTGCCTCTAAATCCTTTCTGGTTGATTGAACTCATTCTATAACATCTCCATTTGTCTCTATGTAGTTTTGTCTTCTATTCTCAAAAATATTAATTCCCATTCATTTCATTTCTTTATTCAGATTTTCAAAACTTTCTCCATGCTGTTGACTTTTGCTATAAATTCAATTTCTTCTGTTGTTTATCAAAGAGCAATTTATCATTATAGACACTAGATCTTTCTTTTAAAATGCCAGATCTTCTTTCATATTTGCAAGTAATTATTTCTTTTTTGGGATATTTTTTAGATTTAGTTTCATTTCTTGGTTTTTAAGGTAATATCCTTTTTTTTTTTCTTTTGATGACTTTTCTAAAAAAATCTTAATCTATGATTTTTTTTTCACAATATTTAATTTTTTTTTAAAAAAAATCACTTGTTTTATGTTCCTTGTGTATTTCCTTGCTTTTTTCCCTTTTCTTTATCTTGAGGTTAACCTCTTTTAATTTTCTTTGAATAGTTCTTATGTGTGGACACACACACACACATACACACATACAGATACATGGGGATGTATATGTGCATATATACACATACATGTATATACACATATACCCATGCATATATATTTATAATATAAACATATATGTACACATGTACACACACTATTCATACACATATATGCATAATTGTCTGGGAGCATTTCAATCTATTCATTCAAAGTTGAGGGGATGATGGGAGAAGCTGGGTTCTTTGAAAATTTCTCATTTCTCCTCTATCATAGCAGAGCTTGTAAATTTGCCTATGCTAATTTTCCCAAAAATTAAAAAAAGAAAATCTCTTCAAATTCTGTTCTATGAATTTGACTTTAATTCCTAGCTAAATATTAGTTTCTATTATCAGAGGGATGATCTGTGGTCATTCAGAAAGAGTAATGCTTACTAAGAGTTATCATGTCATCAGTTAGAACATATCATTACAGAGTAACCTCATTTCCTTTTTTAACAAGGTAACTAGACTGATAGATCAAGATGCAGCCACAGACATAGTATACTTGGCTTCAGTAAAACATGATGTCCACCATGCCATCTTCATTGAAAGGATAGAGGAAAAGATATTAGCTTGGTGGTAGTACAGTTAGGTCTTTGGAAATTAATTTAATAATGGAATCAAAGATTATTGGTTGATAGGTATATTTCATGTTGAATGGAAAATTTATATATGAGTCTGCCAAGAATCTATCATTGGTTCAAATTAAGTCAACAACTATTCAATAAGCACCTTCTATAGGCAAGGTACCATGCTAAATTCTATAGATTAAAAAAAAATAGCCACGGATTTCAAGGATTTCACTGTTTAACGGTTTCTGTCCAATTCACTATTTTTATTACTTATATAGATTAAGGCATATCATTAAAAATCAGTATAGAATATTTATCAACTTTCTAAATGATGTGAATCTGGAACAAATAATGAATTCTATGACATAATCAGCAGCTGAAAGGTCCTTGACAGGCTATTTTGAAGGAGTGACTATAACAAGATGGAAGTTAATATGAATGAATGTAAAATCATTTACTTAGATTAAAAAAAGAAAAAAATGTGTAATTCCTCCAGCATAGAAGAAGAACAACTGTGTGTGAGCAAATATCTTGGGTCTTTCGACAGATCACAAGTTCACAATGAATGTTCTAGCAAGGTAGCTATAAAACTTACTGGGATCTGAGGTAGTATTTAAAGAGGCATAATGTCCAGAACAAAAGGGTGCTAATTCTGTTTTACTTTGCTTTGGATAGATCACATGTAGATAATTGTGTTCAGTTCCGGGCACTGTATTTTAAAGAGACAGACAAGCTGCAGAGAATCCAGAGAAAGGTGAACAAAAATAATGAGACTATTCAGTCAGTCAGTGACATTCAGTGATCAGCGGTAGGACTTGAGCTTGTCTGCCTTAGACAAGAGAAGACATGAGTCATGTTAACTATCTTTAAGGATTCGAAGAATGTTCAGTAGGAAAAAGTATTAGTGTTGTTCATCTTGACACTATAAATCAGAACCACAAAAAATACAAAAGTTACCCCCCCAAAAAAAAGTGATTTAGAAAGGATACAAGGGAAAGCTTTCTATAAGCCAAAGCTATCCGAAAGTGGAAAGGGATGCCTTTGAAAGTAAAAGTTCTTTGTAGGAAGTTTTTAGACAAATACTAAATGACCACTGTTTGAAGTTATTATTTAGGGTTTCTTCTTCAAGTACAGGTTGGATTAGATGGCCTTGGATTTCCTTTCCAGCTCAATTTAAGTAAAATGTCCAAAGTAAGACTTTAACAACTTCCAAGGGTCTGCAGAGGCTAAGAGACAAGGACTTCAAAAGGTGAAAGGGAAAGCCTTTAGGTGTAAAATAGACTTTCCCCACTCTAGAAGGTGGAAGGCTTGAATAATTTAATTCTGTATGAAGACAATAAAGCTTACTCTAGGAGTTAGACTACATTCAAACAGCTTTTCCTAACCATTCATCTATATAGAATTCCCCAAGGAGTATGAGAAATAACAAAATATTGTTCACCTAAAGGGAATATGAGGCTTTTTACAGAAAAAAAGGGACTTTGCAAGGAGGAAGAATTTATTGAAATGGAGAAGCAAATCTTATCTTGACTCCTGCATGGAGCAAAGATTATGAAGGAATCAAAGAGGAAAAGCTTTCAACAATCTTAAATTAAGGGTCTTCATCCCAGTTGAAAAAAGGTTTTATAGTTCACCATCTGAAGAAAACAGAGTACCCTACTTTCAGAACAGCAGGTGGTTGAACATGGAAAAATATTGCAATTGTCCATTAAAGAGTAAGCCCAGTAGACAAATGGGAGACATCGTAGACTGAGAAGTGCCCAATGGCAGAATAGGACAATAACAGCTGCCTAATGCAAAGTCTGGGATGGTAAAAAGTACCTGGTATGTATAGGAAATACTGTTACTGTTAATAATAACACTAATAATGGGTAGCAGCATGGTTAGTGAGTGAAAGGCTGGTTTCATAATCAAGGAAATCTGACTTTAAGTCCCTCTTCTGACACACAGACCATGAAACCTTGAGTAGGTTACTTAACCTCTGGATGCCCCAGGCAACTTTCTTAGACTATAAATTACAATCATCCAGTAAACAATTATTAAGCACCTACTAAGTGCTAACGACATAAAGAAAGGCAAGGGACAGTCCTTGCCCTTGAGAAGCTCACAGTCTCACAGGGGAGCCAACATGTAAGCAATTTTGTACCAATAAACTACAAACAAGATAAATCAGAAACAGGTCCTAAGTCGAAATCAGTTGCAAATCTGCATTGGTGGAGGGAGCTGCCTCATTGGAAGTCGCCTAAATGATTAAATCAATTGTCGGGACTACAAAAAATTGACGATAACACGTCCCATTTATATAGGGGGAGAGGGGTAGTGAGGGGAAGGGAATAAACATTTATACAGCCCCCAGTCCATTGCAGGCACTGGGTAAAGTGCTTTACAAACACTATCTCATTCAATCCTACTGACAACCCTGAGAGGTCAGCGTGATTATTACCCTCCTTTAACATTTGAGGAAACTTAGACAAACTGAGGTTATGACTTGCCCAAAGTTGCACAGCTGGTCAGTGTCTAAGGCCTAATTGGAATTTAGTCTTTCTGACTCCAGACCCAGCACTGTAATCACTGTGTCATCTTGTTCAATGTTGTTCTATCATTCCATTGTGTCTGATTTTTCTTGACCCCATGGACCATATCTCTATGGGGTTTTCATGGCAAAGATACCAAAGTGGTTTGCCATTTTTTTTCTCCAGTGGATTAAGGCAAAAAGAGATTGAAGTGACTTGTCCAGGGTCACACAGCTACTAAATATCTGAGCCTGGATTTGAACTCAGGTCTTCCTGATTCCAGGCCCAATACTCTGTCCACTGCACCACCTAGATATCTATGTGCCACCTAACTGCTTTTTTGTAGCACTTTAAGGTTTTCAAAGCATTTTCCTCACAAAATCCCTGGGAAGTAGATTGTGTAATTCTTTAGTTCAGGTAAGGAGACCAAAGGTCAAAATGTTTAAGTGACTTGCCCATAGGCATAGACTTAAGCATCAGAGTCAGGGAATAATGAGCTGTTAAAGGCAGCAGTTTATTAATATGTCAGAAAAGTATGGTGGAATTACATTTTTTGAAGATTTTTAATGCTGGACAGAGGAATTTAGATTTCTCTTGATAGGCAGTAGGGAACAATGTGAGGTTTCTAAGAACATAGGAAGGATGTATTGGAAAGAGGAAGTAGGTGAGGTGGGAAAAGCTGATTGGAAGCTATGGTTAAGATCAAGCTTCCCCACTTTGTTTGCTCTGAGTTAGAAAACTGTGACAAAGTCAGGAACTGACTGGCCCCTGGATGGGGCAAGCCTCAATGTTATACCTTTCTGTGATATAGTTTCCTTATGGCTTCTGGTTGTGTTGAATTGACTTCCTGGTCACCTGGTCACTTTTGGGGGCATCAAAGTTTCACCCATGTTGAAGTCCCAAGCCTTCTGACTTGGCAAATGTCTGAAGATCTAGAGAGTCATTGGATCCTGCCACACTGAATGATTACATTTCTATATGCCCTGCCGGCTGGGGGGTATGTCTACAAGAATAAAGTATCATTGTTGTATATCCTTGCTATGACAGGGCTAAGGAAACCTCCTTTTGTTAATTGTTTGGTGACTTGTAAGTGCCTCATTCCATCCTAAAATATAACCCTAACTAATCTGTACAAACCTCATGCTTGCCCCTAAGAAAACTAGGTTTATTTCGTTTGATCTTTGCAACAACCCTGGGAGACACGAGTTGTTATTATCCCCAATTTACAATTGAAAAAAATGAGTCAAGCAGAGGTCAAGGAACTTGCCAAAGGTCACACAACTAGGGCCTGATGTTGTGTTTCAGCTCAGATCTTCCTTTCTCCCAGGCCTAGCTGCAGATGGTGATTAGGGATTTTTCCAAGGTGAGGGAAGAAAGGACAGAGTGAAATGAACTAGGATAGGAAAGTCACTTAATCCCCCTGGACCCAGATTTCCTCCTCTGCAAAAGGAATGTGGTTGGTGTGTTGCATGTTGAGGTTCCTTCCACTCTAAATAATACGATGCTAAGATGTTTAACCAATTTGCTAAAGAACACAAATTAAGCTGTAAATGATCCTTCAATTTTCTGATTTTTATCTTTCAAGACTGACCTTTAAATTGGGCTATTCAATAAACTGGAGATGTAATGAATTCCCTTACATTGTTTTCATCTTACATATCCAGCAAAGCAAATTAACAACATACATTACCCAATTATTAACCATTACTTACATATCAGGCATTAGCTCCATTAGTATTATATATACAGTCTGAAAATTAACACAAGCCCTAGGGAGAAGTTATCTATAGCTAAGCATATGTATCTGTGAATTTTAGGCCTTCAATTTTTTTTTATTAGAGCATAAGCTTCTTGAAAGCAGGGAAGATATTTGAATCAAGGGAGCTATTTATCAGAGTTAGAAGGGATCTTAGAAATGGCTGAGTTGAATTCTTTCATTTCATGGAAGAAGGCACTGAAGGCCAGAGAAGTAAGAACTGACATTTATAAATATTTTTGATTTAGGAAGTGATGTATCTGCATTTTTCTTGTCATTTGAGCTTTACAACTCTGTGAGGTAGGTACTACAAGGTGTTGTCATTTCCATATTAAAAAGGCATAAACTGAGGCTCAGAAAGGTTTAGGACTTGACCACAGTCACTAGTAGATGTCAGAGGCAGGATGTGAATATAACTTGGTCTTCCACAAAAGCTAACTCTAGAACTCTTTACATTCCTCATCACAGCCACTCAAGAACAGTGATATTTCTCCTTTCTAGGATGCTTCCTAGCTCCCATGCACCAAGCTCAATCAAATGCACAAAGCAAGCACTCAGTAATTTTTTGACAGATTGTCAGAATCGGCCTAAATGAATGCTAAAGAAGAGACAAGACAGAGCTCTACTAACGTGATCCAATTGTCCTTTATAAATACTCAAACTCATTTTCATTGGTGTTGTTCATCATTTCAGTTCTGCCCAACTCTTTGTGGACCCAACTTGGGTTTTTTCTTATTAAAGCTAGTGTCGTGGTTTGCTCTTTCCTTCTCCAGCTTATTTTACAGATGGAGAATATGAAGCAAAGAGAGTAAGTGACTTGCCCAGGGTCACACAGTTAATAAGTGTCTGAGGCCATATTTTAACTCAGTTCTTCCTGACTCCAGGCCCAGCACTCTATCTACCATATCACATAGGTTGGCATTTTTTAGGTAATTAAAAGTTACTCTAACTAAACAAGAGTCTTCAGTGATGTGTCTAGGACACTTCCATTGCTTTGTCACTTATACAAGCTAGGAATCTCTATGTTTTTCCCTATTTCTGAAGTGAATTTGGGAAATGATGGAAATTTTAAAGAATTACATGTGTCTGACAGGAGTCTCTAAGACAGCACTCTCTGGGCATTTTCACTGTCTGTCTCCCATACCTGTGATGGTTTCCCTCCTCATCTCTGTCTTTTGGCTTCTCTGGCTTCCTTCAGGTCCCAGCTAAAATTCTACCTCCTACAGGAAGCCTTTCTAATATCCCTCTTAATTCTGGTGCTTTATTCTGTCAATTGCTTCCCATTGATCCTATATATACAGATTGTTGGTACATAGCTTGTCTGCATGATGTGTCGTCCTCCCCATTAGATGGTAAGTGTCTCAAGGATAATGACTTTCTTTTGCTTTTCTTTGTGTGCTTACTATTTAAGAAAGGGCCTGGCAAATAATAGGCAATTAATAAATGCATATTGACTGACTAACTGACTAACCTCAGTCATGTTCCCTTGTCTTCAAGGAACCATCTAATTTTCAGTTTATTATTATTGTCACCATCAACATCATTATTGTCATAATTAATAATGCTAATAATAGTAGCAAAATTCATCTTCCCAACAGTGAATGGCCAGAAACCATGAATTGGAAGCTTTCATCCTCTCCTCAGTGGACTCATACCCTGGACTGTGTTGTCCTGATAGGGAGCTGCCTCACCTAACTCCCTTTTGCAGATAGATTCTAGCCATGCTCTGCATCACTGCCCACTGCTTGGCCCTATTCTCAATAGCCAGCAGTCTTCCCACCAGAGACTTTTCTCCATCTCCTCCAATCCTGGAACCATGATCTAATCATCTCTGCCATTATTACTGGAAGAAGTGGATTAATCTAGTCCCGCTCCAGCCTCACTTCCCATCTCTGTCATGTTCTCAGAGCAATTGCCTTTCCTCCTCATATTTATCGTGTCCCTCTGTTAGAATGTAAACTTCTGGAGAGCAGGGACTGCTTTTGTTTTTGTATGTATGTCCTCAGCATTTAACACAGTTCTCAGCACATAATGAATTGCTTAATGATTTTTTTTCATCGTTTCTTGTTTCTTTCTTCTTTCAATATATCCATGAGTTTTACCAAACATTTTCCCTACAACAACTCTATGAATTCAATATTTCTAGAGTCATATTCTCTATTTTTTCATTTCATTTCTTCCTTTGTAGAGGACTGGACTTCAGGGTTCACTTCACCCTACATCCGCTGTCCTGTCTGGGTTTTTTTTTTTCCTACCCCATGGAACAAGATGCCCCTTAGCCGGGCACCATCTGTCACCCCACCCCCACGTGCTTTCCTTCGTCCTTTTCTGTATTGTCTCCCCATTCACTCCTTGAGGGCGTGGACTGTCTTTCTCTTTATTAATTGTGTCCCCAGTACTTAGTATAGTGTTTCACACTTAGTAGGTGCTTAATAAATGTTCATTGGATTGAATTTATTAGATGGAATTGACATACATTTTTAAGTGGTGAGATCATTGCAATTTTTTCTTAAAGAAGATACAGCCTTTTTCCTTGAGGAGTTTACAACATCACTGGAGAGACCAGCAAACTAAAACTAATAAATAAATGACAGAAAGATGCTACAAATTAGATATCTGTGCTTTAAGGGGAGAGTGGGGAAGAATGCCATGATTAGTTTGGACTGCCCACCTCTCAGCAAAAAAAAAAAAAAAAAAGAAAGAAATGAGGATGTCAGTAACCTAAGCTACCAAACTCGAGCCATCTGGATTGTATCAAATGTACAATTATCTTACATATATATAGTATTTTACATCATTAGAGTGTTATTCTAAAGCCTCTTTTGACAAAGAAGTGACTTTACATTTTTAAAGACTATGAGAACAAAGCACAAACTTTGATAGGTTCCCTCTAGCTGAAAAGGCTTCACTCAAGCACCAATATGGAGGGAAATCATTGACTATTGTCCAAGGAGGATCAGCCAATCTAAGAGTGCATCACTAAGCTAGGCATAAGATGGTGAGTTCTACAGTCACTCTCAAAAATTGTCTACTATCTCACAGAGAGGAAATAGAGTGTACTCGTGGAAGGGATGAAGAAAAAATTAGAGATCTTTGAATTATTGGAAATGCTCATGTCTCATTTCGCCTCCCAATAGCCGTTCAAGATAAGGGAAATGAACCTCAGAGATCTACTGTTATTTGTCCATAGTAAGTTGTCAAGCCAAGACTTGAATCCAGATCTTCTGCCTTCTGCCAAGTGCCTCCATAGAAAGCCGCTGCAGAAAGTTAGGGGGTGAAAGGGTGAGAGAGGAAAAGAAATACATAAAGAGATATGAAAAGAAACAGAAAACAAGTGAGAAAGAGTTAGTGACAGAGAATATGAGAGAGCGGAAGGAAACAGATGAGAGAGATAGAAGAGGTGGGGGGGAAAGTGAGAAGTGAGAGACATTTGGAGAATCAGGCCTATTCTCCAAATAGGCTGTGTGAGGCTTCAGTGGCAAAGCCTGCGAAGGGGAGAAACAAGATCTCCAGTGTAACAGAAAGTGATGTATACTAGATGACAGCTGGTCGATGAAAACATACAGTACATTTTCAGTTACATTTATGTTTGGGAAATTGATGTATTTCCAAAGCACTGGTAGAAAATGCTGGCAGCACAAGCCGGGCCAAACTCCCACAGTTTGCATCTGATCCTCAAGAGTAGGAGTAAATATGCCTGCCATAAACATTCATATTTTGTTATTTCATATATAAACTAATAACAAGGTTTGTAAACAAAAATAGCTACAGTCTCCTTTTGGATCTGTACTAGGTAGAGGGGCTAGCTATGTTGAGGTGGGCTCCACAGAGTAATGAACTGGGAAAGGGTGGACCTAGCTGTTCATCCTGTCTCTGCATTGACTTCTTTTCTGACCTGACGTAAACCACTCCATGTGTCTAGGCCCCAACTTACTCCTCCATGAAATGAGGGGTTTAGAGGAGATGATATCCAAGGTGCTCCTTGGCTCAAACAGTGCCGGGTTCTTTGTTATGAGGTAAGGTGCTGTAGGAAAGAGTTTTTCCCCTAGGTAGAAAACTGCAAATCAGGATTTTCAAACATATAAGTCAGGCCCCATTTTCAGTGAAATTTGATGTTCAATGTGAAGAGAGCACTGAGGTTGGGATTCAGTACGCTTGAGTTCTCATGTCCCCTTAGTCACAAATGCAGCTAAATTTTTAAAAGGAAAATTTTAACTGGGAAATGTCCACAAAAATTTTCTCTGATTAATGTTTTATACAAAGATATATAAGGAACCAACTGAAATTCATAAGAATAAGAACTATTACCCAATTGACAAATAGTTAAAGGGTATGGATAGACAGTCCTCAAAGAAAGAAATCCAAGTTAACGACGTATGTAGATATGGATGTGTGTATGTGTATGTATATGTGTGTATACACATATATACATATATATATACATATATACACACATATATACATAATTCCAGTCACTAAATATTAGAGAAGTACAAATTTAGGGAATTCCAAGTTTATACTTTCTAGCTGCATAATTGTCAAAGATGAGAAGAAAAGTAAAATGACAAATACTGACATTCAATGAGGTGGCTCAGTGAATAGAGTACCAGCCCTGGCGTCATGAAGACTTGAGTTCAAATCCAGCCTCAAGAATTAAACACTTGTTAGTCATGTGACCTTGGCCAGTCACTTAACCCCAAATGCCCAGCCTTCCCCCCTCCAAAAAGCAAAAAAAAAAAAAAGACAAATACAGGAAAGTCTATAGGAAAGCAGCTACACTATGCAATATTGCTGGAACTGTCCATTGTTTCAATCACTGTGAAAGCTATTTCAAACTATGACCAAAAAGTCAGGGAACTGTCACTAAACTAAACTTTGACACAGTGACACCACTACTAGGTCTATACAACAAAAACATGGAAAAAAGAGAAGCATCTGTGCAAAAATATCTATAGCAGTTCTTTTAGTGGTAGCAAAGAACCAGGGAGCTAAGGTGGTGGGAAATTCTGGGAAATGACTAAGAGAGTTATAGTATATGGATATAATGGAATATTTTGTATGGTAAGAAATGATGAAAGGGGAAAATTTAGAGAAATCTAGAAAGAAATTTATGAACTGATTTAGAGCCAAGTAAAAAGAACCAAGATATCAATTCATACAATAACAACAATGTTAAAGAAAATAACTTTGAAATTCTTAAGAAATTTGAATACCAATGATAATGATAGAGAGGCACTGACTCAAGATGCTGAATGAAACATGCCTTTTTTATATGAGAAAAGTGAGAATTTATTTTGCCTATCTATGCACGTATGTTATAGGGTTTTATTTTTTTTTCTTTTCTGTTGATGGGAAAGGGGTAAGAGTGAAAATAAAGATGGTGTTTCAAAAAAAAAAGAAGAAGAAGAGAATTGAAACAAGGCAAGAAATAATTGAAACAAGTCAAATAATTTTGAAAGATACATTTCAAACTTATAGCTTTAAATGGAAAAGCAAGATTTACATTCTAAAGATTCACAGTTTCATATATAATTCTTTTTTTCTGTTCTACAACACATACTGGAATGCTCATTTTATTTGGTACTTGTTATGCCCAGAAAAAAAAAAAGATAACACAAAATACAATTTTAAAGAAGTCAGGAACTGTTGCAAAGGACAGGCCCTGGCTCCAGTTACTCCATTCAGTACAAAAGCGAGATAAAGGTAAGATTTTTTTTTAATGAACTTATAGGTCTTGAGTGAAAGATTTTGGGAGGAGAACAAATAGCTGAGAATAGAATTAGAAAATATAACCAAAACCATAGAATTCCTTGAAACTAGGATCTGTTTGGCCCTTTTTTTGTTTTAAGAGGAAAGAATGGAGAAATGGAGGGGAAAGAAAAAAGAAATACATTATAGAATAATGAATGAAAAGGGAAAAATTAACTTTTTCTCATAACTGGGTTTTCAAAAAATAGTTACAAACATTGAGGAAGAAGAGGAACAGTTCACAAACTTCACTCATCCAAAATAAACAAAGTGCATGTAACAGAGGGAGAAAGAAAGAGAGGGAGGGAGAGAGAGAATTCAGTATAAAAAGTACATAAAATTCAACAGAGTGATAGGGACAAAGAGAGGAGAATTGGGCTTAAAAGGAAAAGTAAAGATAGGAAGAGAATAGCTACAAGGAAAATAAACTTCAGTTTCATAGAGTATACTATAAAAGTTGAATTAAAAGGAAAACTTAAAAAAAATGTAAGAACCAATAGGTAAAAAGAGGAGTGAAGGAAGAGTAGAATCAGACCTCTTAATTTATACATTAATATTATTAATTTTATTTTTAATATAGGAAAAAAATCGATTTACAATCAAATATTAGAATTATCTGTAATGGAAAAATGCTAGCGTCTCTTCTAATGCAAACAGGGGTAAAGCACAATTATCTATTGCCACTGCTGTTATTTTATTGAATTCTAGAAATCCTGGTTAATGCTAAATCAGAATATAAAGAAATTAAGGAGGGGGGCGGAGCCAAGATGGCGGCGTAGAAGCAGCAACATATCGCAGCTCTCACATAGCCACCCCAAAATACCCATAAAATAGGACTCTAAACCAATCCTGGAACTCCAAAACGCACACA
>JAQQSU010000683.1:0-19040 GCA_028627135.1 Pseudochirops cupreus | reverse complement strand
AACTGAAGGAACATAATATTATATTTATAGCAGAAGAGAGGGGGAAATATAAATGAACTGATGAATCTACTTTCTCTAGAGAAACTAGAATTTAAAAATGTATTTTCTAAGTGGGACAGTAAAAGTTTATACATATTTCTCTGTACCACATGGAACTTTTACAAAAACTGACTATGTAGTAGGGCACAAAGAAACTGCAAACAAATGTAAAAAGGCAGAAATAGTTAATACATCCTTTACAAACCATAATGAAATAAAGAATAGAAATCAGTTCAGAGACCCAAACAGAGACTTAACAATGAACTCTTAAGTAATCAGGCAAAGAATAAATCAGAGCAATAACGAATAACTACTTAAAAAGAAAATATTCATGGTGAAACAATATACCAAAATTTCTGGGATAGAGCTAATACAGTTCTTATGATCATACATTAACAACATTGAAAAAGATAGATATACATATATGTATGTATTTAATATCTTTAAAACATAAAATCAACAAGTAAATCAAAATAAACACCAAAAGAGAATATATCAAAATAAGAAGGGAAATAAATTGGAAGCAAAAAAAAAAATCCCCAAAAAATGATAAATAAAACTAAAAGCTGGTTCTTTGAAAAGATGAAAAAAATCAATGAACTCTTAACTAATGTAATTGAAAAGATTTCAGAAAGTCAAATGAATAAAATAGCAAATGAGTAAAGTGAAATTACAGCAAACCAGAAGAAACAAAAAGAATAATCAGAATATATTGTGCAGAGTTATATACTAGCAAAATTGAGAACACAGAAGAATTTGAAGGAATACCTTTAAACAAATAAAATAGCTTAACTATCAGAAGACTAGATAGAGATTTTAAATAACCCAATCTCAGAAAAGGAAATAGATTTAACTATAAAAAGACTACCAACGACAAAAACTCTTGGACCTGATTGATTCACGGGGGCACTCTATCAAACCCTGAAAGAACAATTAGTACTAATACTCTGCAAATTTCTTTCAAAAATTGAGGATCTTTTTAAGAGACAAATATAGTCCTAATAGCTAAACCAAGGAAAAACAAAACAAAGAAAACTATAAGCCAACATCACTGATGAACATTGTTTAAAAACTTTTAAACAAAATCCTAAAAAAAAAGGTTATAGAGATTTATCCCCCCCCAAAAAAATCACTCATTATTTTTTTCCAATTTTAAAAACTTTTTCATTTAAAGTTTTAGTTCCAAATTCTATCCCTCCCTTCATACCTTCCCTGAGATCATAAGCAATCAGATGTAGTTTATACACATGCAATTATGTAAAATATCTCAAAATTAGTCATTTTATACAAGAAGACTTGAACAAAAGAAAAAATGAAAGAAAGTGAAAAAAAGCATGCTTCAGTCTGTATTCAAACAATATCAGTCCTTCTAGAGGCAGATAGTATGCTTCATCACAGTTCTTTGGGACTGTCTTAGATCATTGTATTGCTGAGAATAGCTAAGTCATTCACAGCTCTTCATCAAACAACATTGCTGTTACTGTGTATAATGTTCTCCTGGTTCTGTTCACTTTGCTATGCATCAGTTCGCATAAATCTTTCCAGGTTTTTCTGAAATCATCCAGCTCATCATTTCTTATACCACAATAATATTTCATTACATTCAACAGACAACATTAGCACATCTAGAATATGAAGGGAAGTGGTTAAATGGGGAAAAAATATTGGCAACAAATTTCCCGATAAGCGTTTGGTATCCAAGATATATAAACATTCCCAATAGATGTATAGTCAAAGGATATAAAGAAACAGTTCCCAAAAAAAAAAAAGCGAAAATTATTCACAACCATGTGAAAAAAAATGCTCCAAATCACTAATAGTATGAGAAATGCTCATCACAACAACTCTGAGGTTTCACCTCTCACCCTGCAAATTAGCAAAAATGGCTGGAAAAGGCAACAGTCAATGTTGGAGGGGATGTGGAAAAAATAGGCACACTAATATACTGTTGGTAGAACCTATGAAATGGTACAACTATTTTGGAAAGCAATTTGAAATTATGCAAATAAAGTGACTAAAATATCCATATCCTTTGAACAAGAGGCTCTGTTACTAGGTTTATGCTCCAAGGAAGCCATTGATTAGAAAAAAGGGTCCAAAATATTTATAGCAGCACTTTCTGTTATAGCTAAGAACTGGATATCAATTGTTGTTGTTTGGTCATTTTGCAGTCATGTGACTGCAATTTGAGGTTTTCTCGGCAAAGAGATTAAAGTGTTATGACATTTCATCTCCAATTCATTTTACAGATTAAGAAACTGAGGCCAATGGGGTTAAGTGACATAGCTAGTAAGTGTCTGGGTTCAGATTAGGACTTGGAAAGATGAGTCTTTCTGACTACAGGCTGGGCACTTTATCCATTGTGCTATCTTGTTGCCCTGCCCATCATTTGGGGAATAGCTAAACAAATTGTGTTTTTTTCTGAAATCATGAATGTAATGGAATAATGTTGTGCTATAAAAATTTATGTGTGTGATGAATACATGGAGGCATGGAATAATGTATATGAACTGATTCAGCATAAAGTACAGCCAGGAAAACAATATACATAGTAACTAGAGCAAAGTAAGGGGAAAGAACAATGATACACCAAAAAAATTAAAAGCAAATAGAACAAAATTATAATGATCAAATGAGACTCAAATGAAGACATGTGAGAAGACACTTCCAATCTACCCTTTTGTGGAGATGGGAGGTCCACAGGTGTTGCATGTTGCACATGTTTTTAGATTTTTCTCAATCACATGTTGATTTTTTTCCTCTTAAAAAAATACTATTTCCCACATGGTGGTTCTCAAGGTGGTATAGGGGGAAGAGATATATGGGGTAACATGATTATGTAACAAGCAGAAAATATCAATAAATTTTAAAAAATAAAGGACTGATTAGACCTCTCGTGGGTAACCTGTGGCCTCAAGGCCACATGTGGCCTTCTAGGTCCTCAAGTGCAGTACTTTGACCAAATACAAATTCCACAGAACAGATCCCCTTAATAAAAGGATTTGTTCTATAAAACTTGGATTCAGTAAAAAGGCCACATCCAAGGACCTAGAAGGCCACATGTGACCTCAAGGTTGAAATTGCCCCCAGCCCTGTATCCCAGGCTATCTCCTACGCAAGGAAAGCACTCCCTCTTCAGAGTCATCATGCTGAACTCATTATTGCATGCCTGTGAAACCTGGACAATATACCAGGAAACTGAGACTCCTATTTGAATTGTCTTAGAAAGATTCTGAAGATCACTTGGCAAGATAAGATACCAGACACTGAGTTCCTTTCTCAAACTAAACTGCTAAGCATTCAAACTCTGCTTCAGAGAGGGCAATTCCAATGGGCTGGTCACACTGCTTTGAATGTGAAATGTACGCTTGCCAAAAAGACTATTTTATGGAGAAATCACACAGGGCAATCACTCACATGTGTAATGGCAAATGCAGAAGTACTTAGTGCCTTGTTTCAGCTATTTAATTATTTAGCACCTTGTTTCAGTTCAAGTTTCTTTTGAGCCTTGCCCATGATTATATCAAGTCTTTGTTAAGAAACAGAATTTGTGAAACCCTCAGTGGGAGGAGCTAACGACCATATATAAGGAGAAGCCCAAGCTGGGAAAGAGCAGAACTGAAAAGAAAGCACTTGTGGTGGCAGAGTTGAGAAGGAGAAAACTTGTGGTATACTGGCACTCTCTTTGTCTGCTCTGTCTGTGTTGATTTGTGTTTGTAATACTTCGTACAGAAGCCCTAGGACTTTACTGAAGCCTTGGAAGAGAATTTTCTTGTTGTCTGTATACAGAAGTCCTGAAGGAGGGTTTCACAGGTCCTAGGACTGTAGTGATGATGTGTGTTGAGTTCTCAGAACTTGTTGGCGGGTCTGTGTTGATTTCACAGGCAGATAGTGAATTGATGATGGTGCAAGCAATGTGTATGAATGATATTATGGCTCTGTTAAGCTTTGTCTTCCCAAAAACAGAAACTGCAAAGGACTTGAGGTGGACTGGATACTGTAAGCTTCAATATGGAACTGGATGAAGAACTGGATGAGGAACTGAGAGCTGCCTACCTGCGAATCCTGGTGATGATTGGGTAGATTCAGGCAGGAGCTGGACCCATGGAAGAGGAACCATGGAATTTGGGAGCCAGCTTCAAGTCAAGATGAAAAGACATCTCCTTGGGTTCTCAGTGCTTACTGAGAATATCATGATTTAAGGGTGGGAGAACTTTGTACTCTTGTACTTTGTACCTCTCAAGGATGATTGAGTTAAGGACCATTGGAAACTAACCTCCAATGAAGAAGAAAGAGGACTTTTTGACTGAGAGATTAAGACAATGTAACCTAGGGGTGGAGAACTTTGACCTTTGTACTTTGTGTCCCTTAAGGAGGCTGATTTCTTAAGGATGATTGAGTCAAGGACTTACTCAATGACTGTACTTTGTGTCCCTTAAGGAGGCTTGCTCCTTCAGGATGACTGAGTTAAGGACTTACTGAATGATATCTTTTGCTTAAAACTATGTGGGCACTTTAGTGATAACTTGCTATGTTATAACATTGCGAATGCTGTACTTCGGTTTCTGTGAATGTTTTATCTTAGTTTATTACTAAATAAATAGAGAGTTCACTAGACTATGTGATCAGAACCTTAAAGCTATTTACAGCAGCAGTCTTCTGGAAAGCTATTCATGGTTGGCTTTACAACATGGTGGTCAGAAAAAGTGATACAAGAACACTGTCAAGGTCTTGCTTAAGAACTTTGCATCTGATTGTGTGACATGGGAGACACTGGCACAGGACCACCCACTATGGCATACCCTCCCTCATCAGAAAAGATGCTGTGCTCTATGAACAAAGCAGAAATGAAACAGTTCAAAAGAAACACGAGATGAACAAATTTAGAGAATCCACCCCAAATGTTCACATGGACTATCTGTGCCTGACCTGTGGTAAAGCATTCCAAGCTCATATTAGTATGATCAGCCACAGTCAGACACACTGTGATTTGACTCTAACATAATGATGTCATTTTGGTCTTCTTCAGGAACAAAGGACAACAACCATTATTCTCAGAAGACCTAATATCATAATCAAAGCTACCAAAAGTCAAGGGCAACTATGTAAAAGATCTTAACTAGTATCCTCTGGTCAACTGCCATGCTGTCATAGGAGAGAGAGCACATAGATAAAAGTCTTGTGTAGGAGAAAGAACAGGGGATTTGGAGTCAGTGGATCTGGGTTCAAATGCTGATTCTACTCCTCCAATCAACCAGTCAATCAATAAGCATTTAAGTGCTTAGTGCTTACTACAAT
Organism: Pseudochirops cupreus; assembly: GCA_028627135.1. Classification (NCBI taxonomy): domain Eukaryota; kingdom Metazoa; phylum Chordata; class Mammalia; order Diprotodontia; family Pseudocheiridae; genus Pseudochirops; species Pseudochirops cupreus. The sequence continues at coordinate 13,703 of JAQQSU010000683.1, read as the reverse complement.
CTTGGCACTGACTGCTAAGAGCTGGGGATACAAAGAAAAAAACAATTTAAAAAGTCCCTGTCCTCTTACATAGCTTACACTGGAATGTGGAAGTACAGAGGAGGTAACTTAGAAGGGAAAGCACTGGCAGCTGAGAGAAACAGGCCTTCTGAAGAAGGTGGAATTTGAACTAGGGATTCTGAAAGGTAGAGCTGACAAGGGAGATCACTACAGATATGCAAGACAGCTGTGGGGAAGGCACAGTCATGGAAGGTGAAAGGTCATGTGGGAGAGACAGTACATAGGCCAGTGTGGCGGGATCATAGAATGTGTGGAGAGAAATAATGTCTAACAAGAATGGAAATGTAGGAAAGAACCAGGTTGTGAAGAATTTTAAATGCCAAACATGAAGTAATGTTCCATCCTAGAGACACTAGGGAACTACTGTAGTTTATTGAGCTGAAGTTTGACCTAATCAGCATGGTCAATCTGTGCTTTAAGAAAATCATTTTGGCAGTTGTATGGAGTATAGATTGGAATAGGATGGACTTCAGGAAGAAAGACCAATTAGAAAGCTAGCAGTGATAGTCCAGGAGAGAAGAAATGACAGTATGAATTAAGGTAGTGGTTGCCAAATCAAGTCAACAAGCATTTATTAAATGCCTCCTAGGTGCTAAACTGTGAGTGAAGGGAAAAGGATATAGATACCAAGATGTTGTGGAAGCATAAACAATAAGATTAGGCAAATGCTTCACTACATGGGGCTAGTGAGGTTAGAGTGAGAAGTTGAGAAAGACCCTGAAGTTGCAAAATGGGGTGAGAATGGTAGTGATTTGAAGAGTATGGGGAAGTTATGAAGAGGGTAGTCTTGGGGAGAAAGTTCTGTTTTGGACATGTTGAGTTTGAGATACCTACACCACTTCAAAATATACAACAGGTAGATGTAGTACTAGAACTCAGGAGATAAACTTGGGCTGGAAATATAGATCGAGGGGTAAATTTCATAGAGATAACTGAACCCATACAAGTTGATGAGATCACTAAATGAAAGAGAAGAGAGACCATAAAAGGCCATTAGGGGACATTCATATTGAGTGGGCATAACATGGATGATTATTTAGCAAAGGAGTCTAATTAGAAATGGTCACGCTAGAAGTAGGAGAAAAACCAAGAGAGAGTAATGTCATTAAAACTCAGAGAAAAGAGACTATCCAAAAGGAAAAAGGTAATCAACATGTCAATTGGCAGTGCAGAGAAGTTGAGTAGAATTAAGAATGAGAAAAGACCCTTAGGTATACTAACTAAGAGATAAGCAATTTTTCTAGGAGCAGTTTCCATTGAATGATGAGGTCAGAAGCCAGATTTCAGAAAGTTCAGAAAACAATGAGATGGGAGGAAGTTGAGGAACTAAGTGAAGACAGCATTTTCAAGGAGTTTCACTTAGGTGAGGATCAATATATAGGACATGAAAATGAGTACTTTTTTTAAGGATGAGAGAGATTTGGGTCTGTTTATAGAAAGAGATGACAAAAGGGAAAAGTAAATGTTGGAGGGGCTGTTGAAATAAAGGCACACTGATGTAAAATGGTAAAATTATTCTTGAAAACAATTTGGAATTATGCAAAAAAGTGGGTAAAATGCCCATAACCTTTGGCCCAGTTCTTCTATTGCTAGGAGTATACCTAAAAAAAGGAAAGACTCTATGCACCCCCAAAATATTTATAGCCATACTTGTTTTGGTAGTAAAGAATTAGAAATAAAGTACATTAACTGGGTGGGGAATAGCTAAGCAGATTTTGGTACATGAATGTAATAGAATATTATTGTGATATAAGAAACAATAAACAAAATGAATACTGAGAAGCACAGAAAGATTTATATAAACTGGTACAAAGTAAGTAGAATCAAGAAGACAGTATACACAATGCAAATGAACACCAAACTATTGAAATTGAAGGCTCTAGAATTACAAGGACTAAGGTTGGCCGCAAACAAAGGATGGGAAAATATATAACCCCCTAGCTCCTTTGCAGAAGTGAGAAACCATGGGGAAGGTACTGCCTCTAACACTAGACTTTATTTATTTTACGCAGTTTTTTCTTACTACTTCCTTTCTTCATACTTTATTATAAGGGATGGCTCTCTGGAAGGGCTAGAAGAAGGGATACCCTGGAAAATGTAGATAATGTAAAAACAAAATATATCAATAAAAAGTGAATAAAATAATTAGTATAAATTCCATTGAGTAGGAGGTAGAATTAGTTACTAGACTGGCCTAGAGGACACAACCTCAGAGCTTGAAGGGATCACATAAGTTGTTTACTCCAGACACAGATAACATTTAGTGTCTCCACCAGAGGCCTGGGAAGTGGATAATAGTCCTATAGCCTTTCTGCCCTCAGTCTCTGAGCTTGTGCTTCTCACCTCCTCCTATTCTACTGAAAAAGTATGAGTATGAGGAGGCCCTTTAAATTTTGCACCCTCTAAATTTCCTGCTCTAGCGTAAGTCCTAGATTACTTTTTACTTTCGTCCTTAATGTTCACTCTCAATAATTTTACCTAGATAAAAATTGTAGGGGAGTTGGAACAGGTGGAAGGGGTCCACAGTGTAATTTGCTCCCGGCCCTAAAAATGGAAACACATATCCATTTAAGATCAGAGAAATAAAGACGTACCAAACCTTTGTCCAAGACAATGTGTATTTCCACATATTGAGGTGATAGCTTTGGGCCAAGTGATCTTGACTAGAAAAAAAATAAGAAAGTGTAAGAAATCTCATAATTCAATATACATTAGCAACATAACATATTGACAACATTTACAGGGATGGGAAGGAAAGGGTAGAGATAAATTTTAAAATTAAAACTCCACTAAGAATTTAGGTACACCCTGTCTATAACTGGTTCCTTGCTATGTTTAAGATACAAGTTCTTTTGGAAAAGTACCCACATTTCTAAGAATGCTTAATAAATTCATTGTTTTTTATGGCTTACTGTTTCTTGTTCTGTGGCCTAAGTTTGTAATACTTTAAGGATCCATGGTTTCATCAACATTTTCTCTACTAATGTAGGTTACACTCTCACTTCTTATGATAAAGTCAGGTTGATACTCAGAAACCATTCACAGTCTTTTCTGAGCCCATCCCCAAAAGCTTTCTAGTTTGGTCAGAACTACCAGAACTTCAGCTCCATTCCTATAGCTTTTGAGGATTCAAGATTCTCTCTATGACACAATGAGATATTAAGCAAGATTTTAATATAGGTTTATCTGCATAACAGGGAAATAATATGAATTTGTTCTACAATTAGGATTCTATTACAGTTTCACTTGGGAAAAGAGATTGAATGTCACAGCTCAAGAGAGTCAAATTTCAACTCTAATTCTACATAGGAAATCTTTTTTTGTGTGGTAACAATTCCCAATAGCATCAAAGAAAAGACCAAGAACCACAATTTAATCAGCTGATCAAGACTTTCAAAAGAAACTATTCTGTGAGGTTAGGACTGCTGACCTCATCCCTAAAGGCCTGAAGTTGGCTCAGGTTCAACCACTCTAGTCTCCAGGTAATTTTACCTACAAGAAAACAGTCTAGATTGGAGCGTTAATCTGGAGACAAGGATGTGAGAAGGTTTATTTTGCTTGCAAAGTAGCATGGAAAATGCTACATATCATAATGTATAAATTATCATTCAAAAGTTAAAACAAGAATTTTTATAAAGAATGCTCATTATGTAGATTGATTTCCCCTTATTCCCTCTTCCCTAATCACAACACTCAAATCAACTTCCCATTTTAAAGGGCAGGCAATGAGGACCACTGGAATTTTAATGAGGTAGCATGAAAAATAAGTATATATTCTGGATAACAAAGTTATAATTATGACTAGATAGTCTCTAAGGTCCCTTTTGGCTGAGATTCTGTGACTTTGCAATGGAACATAAGCAATATACCCCAAAGAGACCAAAAGACTCATACATACATAAATATTTAGAGCAGCATTTTTATTGTAGCAAAGACCTAGAAACAAAGTAATTGTCAATCATTTGGGGGAATGGCTGGAAAAATTATGATATATGAATGCAATGGAATATTATTGCACTATAAGGAATGATGAAAAAAAGGAGGAATTCAGAAGAATTTTAAAAGATACCATCACCATCATCACCACCATCATTGTCATCCTAGCTAGCATTTATATGGTGCTTTAAGGTTTGCAAAGCACTTTCCAAATTTTATCTCATTTTATCATCACAACTACCCTGAAAAGGGAACTACTATTATCATCCCCATTTTACAGATGGGGAAATGAGTCAGACAGAAGTTAAAAGACTTGCCCAAGGTCATTTAATTAGTGTATGAGACCAAATCTGAACACAGGTCTTCTTGATTACAGGTCCAGGGTACTATATACACTGTACAACACAGCTACCTATATTAATTTATACTGGATAAATTGATGTAGCACGCGGTGAGCAGCACCAGAAGAACCATTTGTACGATGACTAAGACACTGTAAGAGAAAATAACTTTGAATATCTAAGAACTCTGATCAATGAAATAACCGAGCATTACTCTAGAAGGCTTATCTCTTGGGAGAAAAGGTGATAAAACTATAGTGATACAATAAAACATTCATTCCAGACACAACTATTACAACAGAAATTTGTTTAGTTTGACTACATTTTTGTTAAATTTTGTTAAAAGGGTAGGCTTGGGGCAGCTAGGTGGTATAATGAATAGAGCACCAGTCCTGGAGTCAGGAGGACCTGAGTTCAAATCTGCCCTCAGACACTTGACACACTAGCTGTGTGATCTTGGGCAAGTCACTTAACCCCAATTGCCTTGCATTCCCCCCTTCAAAAAAAAAAAAGGAAGGGCTTTATTTGGGAGTGGGGAAGTTAGGGACATAGTAGACGTGGAACAATAGTAATTCAAATGCAGGGAGTTCAGGTACATGTTTTGTGTTGTTCTTCCCATATAGGTTATATGTGTCTACATGAGTCTGTCTAGATATAGCTCACATGAAGGTAAGAATAGATATCTCTAGAGTCTCCCTCTCCCCTTCTCCAAGGCAGACTAATTTCTTCTAGGAGTAGAAGCAGGAGACTAGGACCAGAGGCTTAGCCACTCTGCTCTCTTTAGATAGAGAGAGTACTAGATTGATATCTGGTATCTGATCCCTTAAATATTGCCAGTCTAGGAGAAATAATTTGCAATCTTGATTGCTTACCCTTAATGGAGAAGTTCCCTGTGTTATGTATTCAAGGGTCCCATCACACCAAATGCCAGTTCTATAATGAACACATGAAGCAAATAGCAAATAAACTCATCTACCCAAGGTGAGAGCAAAACAGAAATCAGAAAAAGTATACCTTAGAGAATTTATATCAGACGATACAAAGAGCAAATGAACTATTCCACTGGGAACAAGATAACTCAGCTCAATACAGAGACAGTCTCAGATTTTACCCAAAAGAAAATTCCCCCAGTCTCTAATGCAGTAGGCTTCTTCCCAGAGTTATTCTCTCCATTCAGGGACCAGAAGGCAGTCTGGACTGTCATGTCTTCTCTCTTAAGGCTGGAAGCCAGAAGGCCAGAATCTCTCTTTTCTCCAGCTCGCAGCAACTCTGCCTCTCCCTTTCTAAATGCTCATCAACCGTCTTTTTACTGACCCATTCTAGAATTTTCCAAGGAAGTGAAGTTCACTGGCCTATAGTTTTCAGAGTTTGGCTTTAAAAAAAAAATCAGGACATTTTCCCTCTCCATTTGCATCATATCTTTCCTATTTTCTGTGGTCTTTCAAATATTACTTATAGTTGTTGCTCAGTAGTTTCAGTTGTATCTGTCTTTTTGTGACAACATTTGGGAGTTTCTTGGCAAAGATACTAGAGTGGCTTGCCATTTCCTTCTCCATCTCATTTTGTACATGAGGAAACTGAGGCAAACAGGGTTAAGTAACTTGTTTAGGGTCACACAGTGTCTGAGGCTGGATTAAAACTCAGGTCTTTCTGACTCTAGGCCCAGAGTTCTATTTCCAGTACCATCTAAATGTTCCCAATTACTGATAGCAGCTGATCATTATAAATATTTTTGTGCATATAGGTTTTTTCCTCTCTCCTTGTTCTTTCTAGGACATAGGATAGTGGTATAACTAGGTTAAAGAATATGCACAGCTCAGCGTCTTTTGTGACTGATCTCCAAGTTGTTTTCCAGAATGGCTGCATCAATTCAAAATTCCACAAAGAGTTCATTAGTGTGTCTATTTTTCTATAGCCTCTCCAACAACTGTCATTTTCACAAACCTGGTTGGTATTAGAACCTCAGAGCTGCTCTAATTTGACTTTCCTCGAAGAATTTTCAAATGTATGTGATACTGTGGAGTTCTTCCTTTGCATATTTGGACACAGACTCTATTGGGAGAAGACATCCTTCATGCTAATCTATAAAAAGTGAGCCACTACAGGTAACAGTTGTTTTAGTCACTTTTTATATTTTCCCTTCCAACTTTCTTCCATTGTGCAGCACATAAATGAAAAGGATTTCTCCCACCAGGAATCTCTGTCTTTGTCATTAACAGCTCTCCTGAAGGGAGAAAGAAATCCCTACTCTCATGGTTTGGAACCAAACCTCCTGGCCCCAACAAAGGACACCACCCTTAGGAGCTTCTAGACAAGCAACCCTCTGACCACAAGCTGTACTATCAAAATAATTCCCTGTAAAAGAGGGGCAGCTAGGTTCTGATTTCTTCTTCTTCTTCTTCTTCAAGAAGAGTCCCTTGCTCTTCCAATTGTAGGGGTCATGTATATGATCTTATTTTTATGGTGAAAGGCAGACTTCTCAGGAAATTCCCCTTCTCTGCATAGCATACTGACTCTCCAAACTCTCAAACTTACTTGCAAAGTAAGACTTGCACTACCTAACAAATCTGATTTGTCTGGCTAGCAAGATTATATTTCTGAATCAAACCACCTAAGAATTTTTTTAATTAAAAAAAACAATTTCATATGTATTTAGTATTTTATTTTTCCCCAGTTACATGTAAAAACAATTTGAACATTCATTTTTAAAACTTTGAGTTCCAAATTCTCTCCCTTCCTCCCTCCCCACCCTACCCCAAATTGAGAAGGCAAGCAATTCAATGTAGGTTACACATATATAGTCATGCAAAACATTTCCATATTCATTATGTTGTAAAAGAAAACATAGACAAAAAAATAAACCAAGAAAAAACAAAGAAAGTTTAAAAAGTGTTTTTCACTTTGTATGTGGACACCATCAGTTCTTTCTCTGGGGATGGATAGCATTTTTCATCACAAGTTCTTCAGAGTTGTCTTTGTATTGTCCTGATATTGTGAGAACAGTTAAGTCATTCACAGCTCATCTTACAATATTGTTATTATTTTACATATGGTACATTTCACTTTACATCAATTCATGTCAATTTTTCCAGGTTTTTCTGAGAGCATCCTGCTCGATGAAATTTCTCTTCTAATAATTAAGAGGAAGCACTTCATATGTGACCTTGTTGCTGATCTTCCCTCTTGGCAAAATGGACAAGCACATGTAGCAACTCTTTTTCTCCAGGATGCTCCACCACTGTCCTAGCTTCTGCCATTACTTGGAGAAAGAACCTTTAGCTACCTGTCCTGAATTATCTAAGGGCTATCACACAGAAGAATGGCTAGACTTGTTCTGGCAAACTACAAAGGGTAGTACTGGGTACAACAGGTGAAGCCTACAAAGTGGGAAACATAGGCTTGGTGTAAAGAAAAACTTCTCACCAGAACGAGCTGAAATGAAATGGACTGTTTCAGGAGGTGACAAATCGCAGTCAGTGGAGGTCTGTACACAAAAGTTCAATGGTCACTCTTCAGGCACCTTACAGAGTGTCTTCTCATTCAGATATTGCTTGAAATGACCTCTGAACCTTTCTGACTTTAAGCTTCTATAGTTTCATGACAGCGTACCATAAGAGTTATGCAAATAATCAAACTCTTTAACCCACGTATCTCATTATTAGGAATATACCTTAAAAACATCATCAAAAAGGGAGAAAATGACATTTCTAGTCAAAGTTTTTATATCTGAGTTGTTTTAATTAAAAAATTGGAAATGACTTGAAGATCTAATGGTGAATGGTTCAACAAACGGGTATACCAAAAATAGAATACTGTAAGGCAATCAATGACAAATGTGAGAAACACTTGAAAATACAGGAACACATGAAATAATTTTTAAATAAAGAAAGCAGGGCAGTATACACACATGAATACAGGCATAAAGAAGCAAACAAACATAATATAAGGGGAATACAGAGGAAAGGAGTAACTGGTAAGTTATTAAGGCTGTCAAACTGTTGGTCTTCTTCCTGCCTGTTACCTTCCTTTATTTTTTATTTCATATCTTTTGCTTTTACATTGTCTTCATTTCTGAATATATCCCTCTCCCTCCCCCTAGCAAATGTTTTCCCCAGCTTGCAATCTCTTGTAATAATGCTTTTAAAAGAAAGAGGAAAAAATGCAAATCGACAGAATGTCAACTATGTGTTTTTTTAGTTCAAATAGTTATAAATAATAATAATTCCCTCTTTAATAATAATATCTCTTTAAGTTTTTTAAAGTGTTTTCCTCACCACAATCCTCTTCCACTTTAGTCACAGAGAGCATCGTTTCTTCTTGGTTGTATCCTAGAATTGTTTTTATGTAATTTTTATTTGGGGCTTTTTTTGGAGGGATAACGATCTTATTTAAATTGGTTTGGTTTCATCCTTACTGTAATGCAACTGGTGAATTTGCCAATGTGGTGCATTTCTTAAAAGTACAAATGATACTGCATACATAAGTAATTGTTATATGTCAATACATGAAAAAGTCATCAGTACTGTTTGCATGATTTGAATTCATGTTTCTGCTATACTACTGAAATTGCTTAAGCACAATATATAAAACCAATAGACCATTATTGCTATAAAATTTTGACATTTATTAATTACATTAATATTTGTATATTAATATAGACACATATGGAAAAATATCTAGAAAAATGAGAATTAAAGTTAATTGAAGGGGAATATCTTGCCTTTGCAATGGAGAAGCAGAAAGGTCTTCTAACATTAGGAGACTCAGACCATAAGAAAGAGGACATTTTAAGGACACTGGGTCAAAAGGTGAAAGGATTAGAAAGCCACTAATGTTAACGTAGGTAAGACAACTCAAAAAATTTTTCTGATCCTGCCTGAGAATTTTGGCCACAAAGATATATCTGAGGAATTGGTAGTAGGGAGTCATCCCAGGGAATTTCAGACTTGTCTACCCTCTCAGGATGAAAAATTGCTTTAAAAAGTAGCAGAACTTCTAATCAAAGAAGGCATTCCTACAGAGAGACTGAATATCACAAATCCAAGAATCCTACTTCATATATAAGTAATGAATGCTGAGGCCACACCCCCTTATGGCAGACAGTTATCATGAGCCCAAAATTAGCATTTTCTATGGACATGAACCATGCATGTCCCCCAGGAGAATAATTCTGGGAGACTGGAGCTGGACGGGCAAGAGTATGCCTGAGACACTGGAAGGCCCCTGAGTCAAACACACTGATGAGACTGAAAGTAGGAGTAGAAGGTCAGATGTTACCTCCAGTACAATCCAATGGCAATAAACATTTATTAAGCACCTACTATGTGTCAGGCACTGTGCTAAGCACTGTGGATACAATTACTCCTTTCCCTCAAGTAGTTTATAATCTAAAGGGCAAGACAACAAGGAAACGGGAACAGTAAGTACTGAGGGGAAGGAGAACACCAGGGAATATCTGGCACAGAGGCATCTCATTCCATGGAGCTGAAACCAAGCAAAGCAGCAGATACAAAGTGGAATGAGTTGAAGTTCAGTTTTTGTCTTCTGTGAAGGAAGGCATTGAGAGGAGTCTAGCACTCTGCCCTCCAAGCCTCCAATCAGAGTGGAAAGGATAAGAGAGAGGAGCAAGGGGAATGTATACATAGCATGAATGCAGACAAACTTTAGTTGAAATACTTGAGGGGGACAAATAAGAAGATCCCTATGCTAACTTTGTCTCTAATGCTATAGGTCAGAGACTGATACTGAAAGGCACTTTAAGCCCCGAGAATGCAGGAAGAATTGTACTGCAGAGATTCTTCCTGGGTTTGGTTCATAACCTTCATGTATCTAATGTCATCAGAGCAACGAAGACATAGAAATCACTGGCAAGATGAGAAATGCCCTATACTAAGGAAAAAATGACCACCAGAGATCCATTGCTTTGTCAGGAGAGGTATGACTGAAAGCGAGTCTCACTACACTTGTCCATAAGCTTAAGTTATTGTCTTAAATGGACATCACCAAGACATTCAGAAAGAAGATGTCACGGAGCAGAGCTCCAAGTGGGGGCTGCTAATGATTCACTGACACATCTGCTTGGCTGGATGGTGCTCGCTAGAGTAGCGACACTCGTCAGTTATTATTTCAGCACAGATCACGGGCCTGCCAAGACTAACGGGGAAGCAGAGGCTTGGTCCAAAATGTCACACAGCACCACAACTATGTGTGGTGATACTAGAAGAATAAGAGCAATTTGTGAAACTCGAGGCACTAGATTACAACTGAATAGAAGCATAACCAAGAACTTGAGACTTCCATCAGACAGCATGCCAAGTGTGTTTGTAAATCTTGTGATGCTGAACCAATCTTCTTTGCCACAGGTGTCTGCAAATGACTGGTGGTGAGAACAAATAGATTATAAAGGACTAAGAGAAGTAAAACAACCCCCCCCCCAAAAGGGAATGATCCTACTCATCTAAAGTTCCAGACATCCAAAGGCACCTTACTGTCAAGGCAATGGTAGGAGGTGGAGTTGTAAGGCGGGGTGCTGCCTTGGACTGTGACTGATCCCACACATCAAAATGGAATGAGGTTGGTTTTGTCCAAAAGCTTACAGCTCAATAGCCATAAATATCTTACATGATAACTTTGGACACAGAGGTCAAGAAAGAACCCTAGCACTGGTAAGAAACCACTTAAGATGACTTTAGATGTCCTTGAAAAGTTGTAAAACTTAGACCAGATATGTACCAAGGAAAATATTACCAACTTATGCTGCTTATTTAGAGCACATAAGTACCAACAAATTTAGAAAGACATAGTAAAAATGTGAGTCATATCTTAGTGGTGACTGGCCATTTCACTAGATATCCACAAGTATTACCCAACCAAAAGCATCTACTGTTGCTAAGGTGCTATGGGGAAAGTATTTTTCAGTATATGAATTCCCTCCCAGGATTTACTCTGAGGTAGAGAGCAGGCAACTTAAGGATATGTTGATCATGGTAGTTATCAGAAAGTCTAAAACTACTCCTAAGCATCCTCAAAAAGGCCTACAGTCTCAACAATTTAACTGTATACTGTTGGACATGTTATGTTGTTGTCATTGTTCAGTAATTTTCAGTTGTGTTCAACTCTGTAAAGCCCCATTTTGGGGTTTTCTTGACAAAGATACTGGAATGGTTTGCCATGTCCTTCTCCAGCTCATTTTACAGATGAGAAACTGAGACAGAGTTAAGTGACTTGCCTAAGGTCACATAGCTAGTCAGTGTCATGCCAGATTTGAACTAATGAAGATGAGTCTTCCTGACTCCAAGCCCAGTGCTCTATCAACTGTGCCACCTATCTGCCCTTGAACATGTTAGTTACATCTCACAATTTAAGGAGAAGCTGAGAGATCTTTACTAACCATTCATAGCATCACCTCAAAAAACCTGTGACAAGAAACAAAAAACACTATCTTGCCAAAGTATGATATCAAGACTTTAAACAAGGAGAGAAAGTTTCTATTGAGGAACATTGGTATTCAAGTTAGCTGACCAATGGAAAGCTTACCCATACAAAGTTATAGAGAAACTGGACAACTTACTTATTTACAAAATAGCCCCAGACAATGGATGGGATCCTATTGACCACTGCCACTATTGCCCATAGGAGAGTTAGCTGGGCTTTCTAAGAAGTAAATGGAAAGAACTGATAGATAGCTAAGCAAAGGCTGAGGAAAAAAGACTGTCCACCAGCTATACAAAAACCTTCTGACTCAGTTATGGGCTCCACTGAAGGAGACTTGTGTGTATTATTAAAGGGTAGGAAAATTGAACCCAGAAGCAATAATTCCTTTCCAGTCTAAGACTGCTACTGAGATTCTTAGGGTACAGATTCAAATAGCAGAGCAGAGGGGGTGGAGAAGATGCTCAAAATGTCTATTCTTGTCTCCCTCTGAGCCATGTTGAGACAGCCATGCTACACAGATACAGAATCTGAAGCTCAGAAAGGGTGAATGCGTAGTCCAAATTAACACAGCTGATAAATGTCAAGCTAAGACTTGAACCTAGGCCCTACTATTACCAAATCAGTTCATAAATTGCTACTTTTAACAAAGTTCTGTCAGTCAATTCTTTCTTGCCCTGGAGAAACTTACCAATTGAAAATAAATTGCATCCATTTAAATGTTTTGGGACATCATTTTAAAGAAACCTGGGGCATCAATCCTCTCTCTCATCTACCCCAATTTCTCTCCCCCCATCTCCAGCCACCCCTCAAAAATATTTTCAATTCTAAGAACTGGAGAGGTATCAAGATATAGTAGAAAATGAGCTGAGTTTAGAGTCCACAGAGGCTGAGTTCATTCATTATATGACCATGAGCACTCTCTCTCTGAGCCCTAATCCTTATCTGCAAAATGGAGATAATCGTACCCATATCACCTATCTCAGAGAGTTATGAGGATCAAATGAGATAATGCAAACAAGGTACTTTGCAAAGTACTAAAAACAGCCACCTACTGTTAAGAAGGCAAGCAAAGTATTAACTAAATGCTTATGATAACTAGCATAATAGTTATAAGTCCAATTTGTGATTCCTACAGAGTTAGATTGAAATATATTATAGGACATGTATTATTTGACTCAAGTTTACCCTGGAGTTCACTTAAACCCTCTACCAACAACAAGGGTTCTTAGTATAGGGCTAAGATTTCAGGGAATCTGTAAACTTGGATAGAAAAAAAAATTAAAGCATTATTTTCACTAACCTCTACCTGAAATTTAGCATTTCTTTCCATTATTTAAAAACATTATTCTAAAGAGTTTATCATTTTCACCTGACTGCCAAAGGGATCCATGACACACAAAGAGGTTAAGAACCCCTGATCTACAATATAGCACAGTATGTTGAAGCTTTCATATAACCAATGCTTAAAAATATATTTATATTGATTTTATAAATCAGAGTATAATGCTACTATTTAAATGACTCCAGAGGTTTGTATTTGTTGAATCTGCTTTTATGATATATTGCTAGACATATTTATGATGAGTTGTTTCCTAATCCTTGGGTAAGAACGAAATCCCCTTGGGGGCGGAGCCAAGATGGTGGCGTAGGAGCAGCAACATATCTCAGCTCTCACATAGCCACCCCAAAATACCCATAAAATATGACTCTAAACAAATTCTAGAACTCCAAAACGCACACAAATATACTTTCCACTAAAGTCAGCGCAACTACGAGGAACCATCTCAGCCCTGCAAGCTGAAACCAGCCTAGACTGAAACCGCAGCTCTGCCCCGGAGGTGGCTGGACAAGAGGAGCCCAGCCCCGGCTGGAGCTTTGGGAGAGCGGATCTGTGGCAACTGTGGCAGTATCCAGAATTAGGTTAGTGGAGCT
>JAQQSU010006829.1:0-13401 GCA_028627135.1 Pseudochirops cupreus | reverse complement strand
AGGATGATGGAGGGGAGGGCAGAGTGGGGGGGAAGGCTGATGAATGTTCACATTTCTGTAGAGGGACAGGGACAGGGTGGAGAGTGGTTGGGGGGGCAGGATAGGAAGAAGGGACATGTAATGAGACTCACAGTGTGCTCACTATGGAGAGGTTCTGCATAATTTCACATGTTCAGCCTGTATTTGATTGCTTGTCCTTCCAGTGGGGGTGGGTGATGAGGGCGGAAGAGAAAGAATCCAGAATCTAAAGTTCTGTAATCAGATGTTAAAAATATATATCTATATATCTATATCTATCTATCTGTATCTATATATATGCAATTATCATTATTATTATTGTTATTAACTACATCCAGCTGGAACTTGAGATACACAGGCACTGTGGTTGGGAGATCCATCCTGCCCTACCAAAAAGTCAGAGGGGTGAGGGGGGAAGACACAGGAGAGAATAGATTGGGGGAGGGGAGGAATACACTGGGATCGCTGTTTTGGGGTGGTGGGTAGGGGAAAGATGGGGAGAAAATACGTAACTCAAAATCTCATGGAAATGAATGATGCAAACTAAAATAAAATTTTAAAAATTTTAAAAAAGATATTAGAGTTCAAAAAAAATTATATCCACATATATATGTATATATGTGTGTGTATACATACATATATATCTTCAAGGAAATAGTTGGCTGCTTGAGCAGTGATTAAGAGTAATTTAAAAGTATTCATGCATAGATCAACATAACTAGTTTGTTCACAAGAAAATTTGGTTTTTATTACCAAAGCTGGGACAAGCAAGAAGAAGGTAATTATAGTGCTTTGTGGTAGAAGAGCTTCCTGTTTGTTGGCCAGGAGCAAAAGGGGTTTTAGTTTAATTTCTACTTTGTAAGTCAGTCATCCCCTGATGCAGTGAAATGGACTGTCTTCTTTAACACCTCAAGCTAATGGGTGCAATTAGAGAGCATATTCTTATACTCAGAGTCTGTGCTTTTATCAGAAGAATGATACCTCAGAGGTTTGGTCTTATACCTGGTTCATTATGCCTCCCTGGAGGAGAGATGTTTCTAACAGGAAAAAGTTGATTCTAAAATGGAATGGAAGAAGACAGATGGGCATCTTCTTTAAATAAAAAGGGAAGGTGCCATATCTCGGAATGAAGAGCAGGCCTTATTATTAGTGATATCCCTCCAGCTTTGAATTCTAACGTTTTATCTTCATTCCACAGTGCTTAAGGTACTTCCAAAGATCCTCCATGAAATACTTAAGTGCTCGCTTCAAATGGTGCTTCATTGGACACTGTATGGAGCAAATTAAACAGACCAACACTTTGTCTTTCTGTTTTTAACGTAGGGGCAGACATACTTGGGATCGTGGATTTAGAGCTGGGGGGCACCTTAAAGGCCATCTAATTGGCCAAACCCCCTCATTTTACAGGCCAATGACAATTATATAAGTATCCAGCAAACACAGATTAAATATAGCCAATGCTAAGTCATCTTTGATATTAGAGGGGAGCTAAAACATAGAATAATATAAACTCTATGCTAAAAATAATTATTCTTCTATCCTTGTGACTTTGGCTGGTGGGGTAATGGTGTGGAGAATCTTGACCACAGATGGTCAAATGAACCTTTCTTGTTTATTCTCAATATTTCAATGGACGTTGAAAGCATGTTGGAGAAACTGAATTAGATTTTTTTTAAATTTCTTTATAAATGCTCTTCTGAAGACATCATAGCTATTCACTAGCAATGCTGGGAGTTTCTTGACCCCCTTTTTAGTGTCCTCAGCAGCAGGTTAAATTTCTTTCCCTTAACTGTTGGGATGCGGCATAAAGGAAAGGGATGAGTGCTAATATGTTTGGATTTGATTCTTGGCTTTATTACTTAGCACAAGATGATTTCTAGAAATCATTATGCTCTCATATCGGGCAGCTTTGGAATAGGTTAGGTATCTTCCTTCTTGCTTCCCAGGGAGTACAAACTTAGATGAATTAAGATGGTCAGTCTGGGCAATGCTTAGTACTCTTCAGAGAAATATACTATATAATTAGGAATCTTATTGTTCTTAGCAAAGTTATTATTAACAGCATTGCAGGGCCTAGGAATGTACTATCCACTCCCTACTGTCTCTGGAAATTCACAGGTATGTTAGAAGTCTAAGTGCTATGCTGTTGTGGCCTTACTCTTGTCTTGCTTTCCGGTTCCCAGCTTTATAACATCGCCGCACCGTCTCAGAGCTTCCGGGACTTCAAAGTCCAGTTTGTTCCATTTCATAGGGATCTTGGCTACAGGCACAAGTACATATACAAGAGTCCTGAACTACCTCGGATATTGAGGTAAGAGAAAACAATTGTAATAAGGTCGCTTCTCCATTGACTTCAGGTTGCAACCCAGCCAAGAAAGATTAACTGCGGGAGCCCTTCTAAGATACAGGCGAGTTTCTAGGGAGAGGGAAGAGGCAACTTGGCAGTAGGCCACACCTGTTGTATATAGTGAGTTACTAGCAAAAACTATTTTATGTTTAGACTATGACGATGATGTCATTGTCTGATTATTATGTATAATAATGAAAATTACTATAACCGTAATAGATTCATGTTGTTCCCCCTCTCATTTGATCCCTATGGTAGCCCTGTGAGAGAAACAGGTCAGGTCTTTTTTGTCCCTGTTTTACAGTTGAGGAAACTCATAACTAGAGATTGTGAAGTCCCTATAAAATAGCACAGCTAGTTTCTGGGACAAAAAGGTGTCCTGGTTAACAATCAAGTGTTCTTTCCGTTGTACTTCATCTCTGAGGACCCAAACACCCTCATGAGTGTGACACATTTAAGGTTTGAATGGGGTATTGGGGAATGACAATTGGAGTGGGATATCCCTGTAGTTGGTTTTTTCCCTGTCTTAGGGGCCTGTGTGAATTTTGTCTGACATTCAAGAAGAGCAAGGGAACGTTTAGGCCAAACAATTCCCAAAATGACTTACCTTTTTCTTCTCTCTTCTCTCCTTTCCCTGCTTCCCCTCTCTCCTGTCCTTTTTCTTCTGCCATCCCCTCCCTCCTCCCTTCCTCTCCTTTCCTCCTCATTTGTCTTGTTCAGTCACATCTGACTTTTTGTGACCCTGTGGGCCGTACTGTCCATTGGGGTTTTCTTGGTTTTGCCATTTTCTTCTCCAGTAAAGTGACTTGCCCAGGGTCACACAGTTTCTAACTGTCTGAGGTTGGATTTGAACTTGGGTGTCCTTGACTCCAGGCCCAGTGCTCTATGCATTGAGACAACTAGCTACTTTCTCCAGATGTAAGCTTTCTAGTTTCTTTCTCAACCCTTACTAGGTGTGCATTTCTGCCCAGACTTGATAGTGTACTTGTCCTTTTCCTCTTTTGCCCCCTTTGTCAGCCTTTCCTCCTGGCCTCATGCCATTTCCTGAAGTATGGTGTCCCCCTGGACACATTCCTGTGCCACTGGGTCAAAGTGTGTTGGCCTATGTACCAAATACAGAAGTTCAGTTCTGAGGTCTGAATGTAGGTCAACAAAAGTGCCGAGCCATCAATGAAAAAGAACAAAATAGAAACTTGTCAGCCCAGGCACAGACCTCTAGGGCTGATTCAAGCTGCATGGCTGGTAGAGAAGGGGGATGGGCCTTTGATAACCCTGTCCAAGGGACCAAAGACAAGTCTCAGGTGCTTTGTCTTGGCCCAAAAGCCTCATCCTTCTCATGCCTGTCTCAGGAGACTTTGAGTTATTTCAGGCTGACACTGATTTGACTTGTGAAATGACTTGTTTTGTCTGGGTCCCTGCAAGAGGAAAGAGCTAACAATGGTGGCTGGTACCTTTTTAAAGCAACTTCATGCTCTGTAACAACTAGCAAGTGGAAATGAAATTTCTTCTTCCCTTTCACCACCTTACCAGGAAGCACTGAAACATAGGTCATTTAACTCACAGACCTTTATGGTTTAGCTTTTCCTGGAACCTGTTTCCAGAATTGGTGCAACATCTTGGGCTTGAATTTTATTTAAACCTTGAACTAGTTCAGTAAAGAGTCTGAAGATTTCAGAAGTAAAAGCGCATTTCTTTTGGGAGTCTGGATTTGTTAGCTGCCTTCCAGCCCCACATGGTGTTATGGAGGCATATACACTGAAAGGGAAGGGAAGGAGTGTTAAAATAACCTGGGCACCATGCTAAGGACCCTGGGAGGTAGGGGCTATTTTTACCACCATTTTATAGTTGAGGAAACAGGAAAGCAGAGTTGAAGTGACTTGTTCTCACAGCTAGCAAGTATCTTCGGCCAGACGTTTGAACTTAGCCCTTCCTGACTCCAAGTCAGCACTCTCTCTACTTAAGTCAGCAGTTACCTCTTGTCTGGTTGGCACCTGAACTCAGTTGCCTTGTGTTCATCTCATAGACTGACTGTTTTCCTTTGATCTAGGGAATTCTTGGGAAAATCGGAACATGAGCATCATCGTGAGCTACTTCACTGAGGACTGGATGTGTGAAAGCATGAAGATCTCTTTTCCCCCCCATCCTTTTCTTTTCCTTTGGATCAGTCCACAATCCTGGAAACTGTCAGCAGCAGATGAGTCTAGCACTCCAGCATCCGCATTGCTCAGGAACCCTGGCTTGTCATCAAGCTTGCCTATGGAGGGGACTCAAAATTATTCCAGTTGGTTTGTTTAGCCCTGGTAGGAATGGGAAGCTTTACAGAGCAACTCAGTGTGACCCCGATGGACCCAAGGATCCAACCAAGTGGCTGAAAATAGGAACCTTTCTTGGAAATTTAGAGTGGACCGATGGCTTTGTTTTCTCCACCCCACAACTTGAGCTTTCTATTAGGCATAAGTTGGTCATGGTGGACCTGCCATAACTTGATTGATTCTACTTCTGTCTTGCTTTTTGGTGGCTTTTTTTTTTTACAATGGAGACTTTGTTCTCTACTCACTTCTTCTAGAAGCTCAGTTGTTACTCAAGGTGAAAGGGATTCTTGCTGTCTCAAAACAAGGACTTCAACCTCTAACTGAAGGGAGTGGTGGGAGGAAACTCGAAAATGAAGGATTTATTTGGAATTCTTTCTATCTCTTCCTAGTACACCCATAATGAACTTTGGATGGTTTATTATTCCTTCTTGCCCTAGGCATACTTGCACTCCATGGCCATCATTTCTTTTCTTGGTGGTACTTTTGCTAATTCACAAGACTTATTATTTGTACTTCTCTTAGTTCATTTTTCTCCTATTTCTGCCTCCCATCCTTTTAACTAACCTGGGTCTAAACTAAGCATTTATTTAAAAATAAAATAGTGGTGGTGATCTGTCTTCCTTTTTCTCTGCAAACCTAGAAAAATCAACCACACTAAGCACTTTGAGGCAGAAAAGTTTGTACCTTGAACAATGTCCATGAGACTGTGTTTCCCTGTGGTCTTAGCTACAGAGTTTAAAGGCAGAGTGAGTTTTCCCAGCTTTAGGCCTTTAAGTCTGTCTACTTAAAAAGCTGGGGCAGAACTTGGCTAGTGAATGTGAATGAAGTTTCCTGATGTCTTCCTTTTTTTGCCTTAGGCAAGACTCAACCCCCCACACCCAAGTACATACCAGAAGCACTCTCTATGGGGAAGGCAGTTCTGCACAGTGGGATAGGAAATGCTCCAGATTGCACATCAAGTTTCCATTTCTTTGCAATACTGGTCCCAAGGTGAAATCTTGCAGCCTTAGGCACAGAATGCTTATTCCTGCAGTTGTATATTGAGTAGCATAAGCACATAAGCATGCATGGGAGTTCTAGTTACAGGTGTATAATGTCTATTTTTAATGAATTTTATGCCATGAAAAGATGGAGTATAGTTTTGGCCCATGTTACGAGCCATGTGCCACTGAAATGCTACTTACTGGAGTTATTTATTGCACTGAGAGATGTATTGTGTGGCTTTTTTTGTACAAGCAAACCAACATTCCATGAGATGCTGTTGCTTTCATTAGACACCTACTAAATACAATTCAACCTTAAATGAGAATATTGTCAATCTTCCCAAATTAACAAAAGGTCGGATTCTCCAAAGCATGAACCTGATACTGTCACCTACAATTCCAATCATTAGGCCAGTATTGTGTATTGAAATTTAAAGTAAAATCTCTCAAAGAAAAAAATGCATAATTTTAATAAAGTTGCCTTTGGATCACTCCATTGTTGACTCTGCCCATTTTGTATTTAAGTATTAAATACACATCTCTTTAGTTTCTAGGATCCATTCTATCTTAGGACTCCTCACCCTGGACTGTTCAAAGTACCTGCTACAATACCTCACAAGAATGCGCTGAACTCCTTAAAGCCCTTTTAGTGTCTGGGGTTCCTGAATCTTGATTTATTATTAGCACATTGGGCTTGGGCTTATTTTATTCCTGGGTCCCAGTACAAGCCACTTCCAGGCCAGAAGCATCGGTCTACCTTGTGGGGATTTTAAATAAAAGTATATTCTTGTGAAGTATATCCTTGTGTTACAGTCATGTCCTATAGACAGTGTGGCTCTGAGAAGAGAAAAGGGCATAGAGGCTGTGGAGATAGAATGGGTAAGACCTGGGGAATTGATGAATTGAAAATGGGAGTGGGATGAGAAAAAAAAGCCATTAACAAACACAGTAAAACACCAGCCTGGAGTTACATGTCACTCAAGTCTAGGCCTGGCTCTGCTTCTGCACAAGTCAAGTGAGTACGTTGGACAGTCTTGTTCTCTAGGGCCCCTTCTGCTTCGTAATTCTCTGTCTACATACCTATTAACCAGAAGTATCCTAGCATTTCCTACAGTTTTTTCTTGGCTGCAATGGCTAATCATGTTGTCATGGACAATAATACCTATTTTACTAGTGTTCTTAACGTTTACCAAGAAAGCACTGAGAAGTTCTAACTCGTAATGCAGAATCGTGTGGTGTAGTTGCACAGATCTGAATGCTTATACTTCTGCTTGCCAGTAATTTGGGGAGGGGGGTGTCAAGATGTCAGCAACCCAAGTCCATGGTGGGCTTTGTTTTTAGAAATAAAGATACCATTGTGACATTACTGCTCCTAGCAAGATCTGAGTAAAGCCTGAATAATCAAAAGATCAATTGTTCCATGTGTTAAATGGTCTCAGTTTCTTTGGAAACAAAAAACTTCATTAGTTCACATTGTGAATAATTCTTGATTCAACCTGCAGCTGTGTGCACAATTATAAAACATGGGGAACAAGGCGACTTGCAGGCTTCATGTTTTAGAGCCTCCATAACATCCTTCATCATCAAATACATACAGGGACTGAAGTGAAGATGGGTTGGAAAGGTACTGGGGAGGGGGCCCAAAGAACTGTAATAGAATGAACACTTGCCATTAAGATAAAACATCATATTTTCTTCCAATACTGTATAATGCTTAATGCTTTAATCTCTAGAAGGCTCTTTGAATAACTGGTTTTCAAGCTACTGTCACAGCATTTCATAAGGCATTTGACTAGAGAGGGGTAGGACCAACAGGTGGGCATCTCACTGCCCTGGGTGTCAGCCTTGAGAAAAAAGTGGGCTAATCCCCCTCTGCCCACCCCCATTCCCCATCAGAGCTCGGCTGAAGTTAACACTAATCATTGAATTGCACGTTTTGAGGCTGATGTTTGTGACAAAATAGTGGCACACCTTTCTCCACTAAGCCGGGCTGATTATGGCAATCTATCCTCTCAATGAAGAAAAGAATGAGGCTGGCTTCTTCAGGGAGGGCTGGCTCCTTTCCCCAACCTAATTTCATGCACCGCCACCTCTGGGGTGAATTTTTAGCTGTAGCCACTAAGCCAGATCAATGATGAATTGGCATGTGCTACCCTCAGTAAGTGTTCTTTCCTGCCCATTGCTGGCCATGCTGCACTCTGGAGTGTAAGAGGTGAGGATGCTTAATTAATCCTTTGTGGCTGCTTGGCTTGTTACTAGGCATAACCCAGATGAACTGGTAGTGGAGTCTGAGAACAGTTAGGAGAGAACAGAGGGCACTGATGTAACGAGTATGGTTTTGAGTATGCATTTTTTAAAAAAGAAGTCTAGGATATGTGTGCAATTAACCATTGACATAATTGTTTAATCAGTTTCTCACACACAAGGATAGTAACAGTGATCCACTATAGACAGAGTGATTTCACACATACAGTGCTGGATTCATGGAATACAGAATCTGTGTACACAAGGGTTTGAATGCTGCCAGGGTGGAAAACATTAGAGCACTGTCCCAGGGCCAAGCCAGGGTTCTGTTTCCCTCCTAAACCAACCCTAGTGAATTCCTGGAACAACATTCCCCCACCAGGCATTCCTGACTAAGGAAATGCCCCATTAGAAAAACCTCAATGGCTTAGCATACTAAGGGTCTGGCTTGTTAAATGGCTTGTTCAAAAACAAAGAGATAGAGAGACAGTAAGGCAACAGGTATCCATACATACCCAACATGCAAGGAAGGAAGCCTCCAAGAATAACAGCTTGATACTTAAGGAATTAAAATCCTAGTTTGATCCAAATAACTGGTTCTCTCTTTCCAATGATCAAAAAAGGTGAACTCTGCAGCTTTTCCCATACCTTTTTCTTTGCAGATTTTCATTACTTTGGAAAATTAATCAGCATGAGAGCTATTCTAGAGTGTTAGCTTAGCCAGGGAGACTTGTCCCTTACCCTACCCTCAAAGAACAGGACAATACACTTCCACTAGCCATGGAGAATGCTTTGGTCTTGGTGGTTCAGCAAATACAACAAAGAAACACACCCCAGATGTGCTTTTAAATCACAACCTCTCCATTCTTCAATTCTTTCAGCCACTCCATTATAATGTGGTAGAGAATAGCAGATAATAAAAGAAGGACCTAAATCAAGAACTCTCACAATCAAATATTCAGCCTTACCTCCTTTTCCACTATGGGAAAACACATAGTAGGACCTAATTGCTCTGAAGATTGGGGGAGAAGCAAATCTTGTTTAGATAAAAGCCCAAAATGTGAGCCAAGATGAGATAGGGGGTCTGGCTACCTCTTCGGGAGAGTTCTTAGCTACTTGCACTGCCGTTAGCCAAAGCATAAGACATGTTCCAGTACACCCAGTGGGAACAGGTAGTAGCTGCTGGTGTCTGGGAAGGGCTAATCAGTATGCAGACAAGTTTAATATACCTATGGCAAAAAAAAGTACCATTTTCAAATGGTAAAGAAGGAAAAAACCATAGCTAGTTTCAGTTCCTTATTAATTTTTCTTGAAAAAAATAAAACCATGCTAACCTTTAGTTAGATAGTTTTGTCCTTAAAAGATGTATACAATCTATTTTGGTGCTGTGTTCTTCATCTTGTTCTGCTTTTGACACATCTAGGAAATGTTACAATCACCCAAAGGTTTCCCTGGTAGTTTGGACCAGTAGCTGCAGCAGAGCTGTGACTTGGGACCGAGGGAGCCTCTCTCAAGCTGGCTTGTTAGCTTATTCGATTGCTGGCCCTGAACCCACACGAAGCTATAGCTTGATCTTTGTTCACTGGTAGGATGTGACAGGGCAATGCCAAGGGAATCGGTATACATGGCAATAGCAAAGATTTTACCCGTAAGAACAAATAAGAACTTCCTGCACTTTGGGAAGTGCTAAGGACCGATTTCTGACCAATATGGACCCACCTTATCCAGCTTCAACTAGGAAGAAAGGAAGAAAGTGTGTCTGGAGATAAAGGAAACAAGGAATGTTGGGAAGCAGGAATATTGAATGCTGGCAAATCTACATCCCTACCCAGCATTACTAACTCAATCTTTAAGGCAAACTTAAGTCACCCTCCTGATGACAGAGGTTACATGACCACCACCACCCAGGTCCAAAGGAGACTGGACTAGACCCCTGGGGGTCTGGGTTTTGTGGGGAGCAGGACACTGGAATAAAGTGTTCTATCTGTTCAGGAAATAAAAGTGCTCTTTGTAGACAATAGCCCTGGTCCCTCCCCCTGCTTAGCAAAAGGTCTTCCCTCAGAGCCCCAAATGTCCCTGGTCTTCTAAATATCATTCTTTACATGTTGGCACCATGGGATTTGGCCAGAACTGCACCTTTTCGTACTTTCTTTTTTCAAAGAAAAAAAAAGGCTTGTTATTTTCTACCTACTCATGGTCTTGATTTTTCCAATGGAACTGGCTTTAAAAAATCCAGACATCAACAATTCTTGAGACAGAATTAGTTCCCCTCCTGTTTGTTTATACACAAAGAAGAGAAGACCACGTAGACTATGAAATTCTATGCAGATATTAAAGGTTTTGTGATCCTATGGGGTCAGAGAGGGGTCTGAGGGGGAAAGGAGGGAAGTGGGAGAAAAGAGAGAGGGAGCAGACTCTGTGTGTGTGTGTGTGTGTGTGTGTGTGTGTGTGTGTGTGTGTCTGTCTGTCTGTCTGTCTGTCTGTCTGACAAAGGGGACTATAACAGTCCTGCATCACTTTCCAAGAAGCCTGACAGCCACTGCTGTGTCTGATATGCCCTTCCAAAGCTTTGGCTGAAATGCACATTCTCATTGTCTTATCAAGACCGTTTTCATATAGACATCAGGTGTTGCAATGCAGTGCCCCAGCAGCCTGAAGTAAAGAATCCAAACTGGCTGGAAGACAATGCTCAAGTCTTCTGGGGGAGGAGGGACAGGACAGCAAACAACCCAAGAACTATGCATACTAGCAAGCAAGATAAAGCTGGCCCAGCAGCTATTCCGTCCATCGACATCTACCTACCTACCAAATGCTCATTTCACTGAGTATTTTTTTCCTATCTTCACAAAGCTCCTTTTTTGGGGGGGGGGGAGGGGAATAATAGGAAAGGGACACAAATTCCCAAAGCGCCCAGCACCCACCTAAGCTACCTCACTCACTAACTTGGAAGCACAGGCATAAATCATGCCTCCATTCTTTTCCCTCAAACCATCACCACCACCATCACTTGCTTCTCTGAGAAATACTATTTTATAAAGACAAGATCATCCACTGGTGGTAAAGACACTGCAAACTGCATTGGGTGCAAAGTTAACTAGAAACCAGAAGCCCTTCCATCTCGAATCCACGAGAGTGCCGTTACCAGCAGTGCGCCACTGACAGCACGAGCTACTCCCTGGGGATGTTAGGGGGTGGGATCTTCACGTCTGACGGCTCAACACCCCATATCTCCCTGGCATATTCAGAGATTGTCCGGTCACTGGAAAACTTCCCAGAGCAAGCGATATTCTTGATGACTTTCTTTGTCCACTCTTTGGGATTCTGTAGAACAAAAGAGAAATTAGAAAAACCCATTGGAACTGAGGGACTATGGCTACAAAGATCCAATATCTGAGAATGGGCCTACAAGCCATAATTTCAGCTCTCGAGGCAGTTTGCTGGGAGGTGAGGCGTCCCTACCTCCTATGTTCACTAGGGGACTATTACTAAATGATGTGGGCCCCCAGAAGGAGCTCAGTAGGGTGACCTAAAAGGGAAATGTACTGCTATGAAGTAGCATGTTTAGCCTGTCTAGCTCTGTCAGTACAACGTCTGGGAACAGAACCTGGAAACCTCAGACACTCCATTCAACTTAGGAAGTCTTTAATGAGCGCTTACGTGCTCATTTTGTGCCAGAACACCAGAAACATAGAATGGATTCATGTAATGTGAACAGGATGAGCAAAGCTGCAGAGGCCAGAATAAGCACGTGAAGGGGACAGTGAAGACAGCTTAGGCTTGGCCTGGAACCGAGGCCAACTATCTTTCCTGAGTCTCCAAGGGGTAAGAAGGAGGAAAGGAGAAGTGAGGGGGGGATAGGATGGGAGAGAGACTAGCAATTTGAAATCAAGACCTCTCCTAGTGCCGAAAGCCCAACCCTCGTTCAGGACATAAAACCCTGAAGAATAACCAGTCAATCCATCCTTAACAGCCTTCTAGCCATTCACCTAAAAACCATGAGCCAAGAAGTAAGGAAAGAGAAAGCATGCCTGCTGCCTGATGGACTCTCCTCAGTCATGCAGGACCTCACTACTCCAGACAGGGAGAGTGAGGCTTCTCTCACTGGGCCATTTCACTGTACACAGGTATGTTCCCTGGAGATAAGACAGGGGAAATCAGAGAAAAGGAAACTCAGACCCCTCATTCTGGCTCTTAAATTAGTTTGGGCAGATGCTTTCATGGCAGAGGAGATTAAAAACTCAATATAAATATGGCCCTTATTTCCCTCTCCCACAGGCAGCTAAGTGATACAGTGGATAGAGTGCTAGGTCTGGAGTCAGGAGGACCTGAGTTCAAATCCAGCCTCAGACACTTATGAGCCATGTGATGCTGGGCAGGTCATTTAACCCTGTTTGCCTCAGTTTCCTCACTTGTAAAATGAACTGAAGAAGGAAATGGCAAACTATCCCACTATCTTTGCCACTAAGTGGTGTCAGCCACAATTTTTAAAATGACTGAACAACAATTTTCCATGACCAGAAATAATGAAAAAAAGTTTATATGTTTCCATACAAATGGATGAAGCTTTCTTTGAGACAGGAAACTGATAAAATATTCACTGCGTCCATCTGCTTCATTCACCCTGACAATAAGTATACAGTCTGTGGTCACCCACAGGAGAGACACGTGTAGCTAGCTGTTCCTTTACATCCGTGCTAGGCCCTAAATCTAATGTCACACAAGGCTGGCTGAAAGCAGGCACCAACACTTTAAAGAGATTTTATTTTTTTGCTTTATGGAGTGGGGAAGGCAGGGAAATGGGGTACTGTGACTTGCCCAAGCTCACACGGCTGGTAAGTGTTAAGTGTCTCAGGCTGGATTTGAACTCGGGTGCTCCTGACTCCAAGGCCGGTGCTCTATTCACTGTGCCACCTAGCCGCCCCCTAGACACATATTTTTTAATAGAAATTTTTGTTACCCAAAATATGAGAAATACATTAAAAAAATATTCTGGCATAAAATCCAGTCAGATTCCACATTTGCTGTATCTACATTCTTTTTAAATCATTTTTATTCCAAATGTCAATCTGCTGGGCTTTTTAAACTCCAGACTTCAATTTCTAAAGCTTGGGGAGACTGACCAGGAAAGACACTAAACAGCCAGAACCTCTTCTGCTAAGAGACCATTTGTGGGGGCGGAGCCAAGATGGCGGCGTAGCAGCAGCAACATATCACAGCTCTCACATAGCCACCCCAAAATACCCATAAAACAGGACTCTAAACCAATCCTAGAACTCAAAAACGCACACAAAGATACTTCCCACTAAAGTCAGCTCGGCTATGAGGAACCATACCAGCACTGCAAACCGAAACCAGCCTGCCCTGAAGTCGCGGCTGTGCCCTGGGGGCAGCTGGACGGGAGGAGTGGAGGAGCCTCTCAGGTGAGCGGATTAGCAGCAGCTGCAAGTGGGGATTGCGAAAGGGGGAGATAAGCAGTCCCGCCGAAAGGCCTCCAGAG
>JAQQSU010006828.1:0-13401 GCA_028627135.1 Pseudochirops cupreus | reverse complement strand
CATCTATCTATCTATCTATCTATCTATCTATCTATCTATCTATCCATTCTGTTCTATCCATCTATCTATCTATGTGTCTGTCTGTCTATCTGTCTACAAATACTTACATTCTTTTGACTGAGCCTGGAGTCCTAAGAATGAGGTACTTATTTTGAATTATTTGAATCATTTGAATATTATTTGGATCTTAGAAAAGCTATCTTCCAATAAAGTATAATCAGAAATTCTAATATTCCCATAGAGGAGACTGGCCTTTGCCCCATTAACCAGAATTGGTGAAGTGTGGCTCTCCACAGTCATCTGAAGAAGTAGATGATGCTCCGAGGCCTCATCCTTGGACTCCTGGATATGGGTTCATTGTCCTCAAACAAATGACATATAAAGAAGAAAACACATAAACAAGGCCCCACTATCTCGGCCATGGGTCACACATTCGCTACAAGCTGCCTTTTCCAAGACAAGAGATGCCAGGGCTCCAGCTGCAGGTCAGTCCCAAAGCATAGCCCTGAGAGTGAAGCTGAGCATGGGGCAATGGAGCAGTGGGTGAGAGCGGAGCCATAACTAGGGGCTAGGCTCCTAGGACAAGTGGGCACACTAGCCCAATATAGAGATTCCTATTTTAACTAATATTTCTTTCAAACTAGGTCCTAACAAGGGGCAACTAGGTGTCACAGTGGATAGAGCACTGGCCTTGGAGTCAGGAGGACCCGAGTTCAAATCTGACCTCAGACATTTATTAGCTGTGTGACCCTGGACAAGGTCTAACCTTTCTTGCCTCAATTCCTTCATCTGTAAAACAAGATGTAGAAGGAAATGGCCAACCTTGATAGTATCATTGCCCAGAAAACCCCCAGTGGGCTCACAGTCAGACATGACTGAAACGGGTGCCAGCACACCCTGTTTCTTTGCTGCTAAAGGATGTTAGAGGTGGTCATTGCCCCTTAAACTTGACATTCTCTGAATTCAGTGACTGAGAACCTTTGCCGGGGGACCCTGACCATGTTCTGGCTCAGGGTAGAAGTGTTCAGGTTAAGGTGTCAAATATAGGACGTCATGGTTTCTTGGAACATGAATGGTCCTCATTAAGCATCTTGTCTAATTCCAACCTGAACAGAAAGACCCTCTGCACTGTCTTCTGAAAGTGGTCCTCCAGCCCATGCTTAATACCCTCCAGTGAAAGGGAGCTCACTACCTTCCACAACAGCCTATGTTTTTGGGAGGGGGGGGGGGAGGAAGGACTCTTTCTGTTAAGGACTTTCTTTCTGTGCTTTTTCCTCTGTCCTCACCTTGCTCTCTGTTATTTCATCTCTGACCAACAAGTACAAATATGATCTCCATCTTTCACAACAATATTTGGGATATGGTTTAATGCAGCCCAATAAGAAAGTTGAATGACAGCAAACCTTTACTAAAGCCTACCTAGTGCAGAAAAACACATTAGTGAGACTTACAAAAATGTACACATGACCTGACTACTGCCCTCTCGGAGCTTGGAGTCTAGCAGAAGCATTAGACTTGCTGATATCCCTGCCACATAGACACTGAATCTTCCTTTCATGGAAAACCCAGATTTCTATTTTCAGATGAAATTTTCTCTAGCTATTCTCCATTTGAGACTGGAAAGCTTTGATTGGGAGGGTGAATTTTTGTTCTCCAAGTATAAGGCTTTATGTGAATTCCTATTTTCTTACGAAAGAAGATGTTATCAGCACCCATTAGCCTTCACACCAACTGCAGGTTTGAAAAGCAAGTCACCTAATTCTTTGTTGAGGTCCCCTATTGGAAGGTTAAGTTGCTGTGGGTCAGCCACAGATCTTTGGTGTCTGTGCCATTAGAGGGCTCTTTCCAAGCAGAAATTGATGCATTGATCAGTATGGTGCACATTCAAAATATCTAATCAGCTTCAAATACACCGATTTGTGCAACTGTCAAGTCCACAGCTCTCAATCTAGAACACATCAAATGTTTCATTGAAATTCACAATAAGCTGGCAGAATCCCCTGCTCTACCAGCCTCAAATTCCCATCAAAGAAGGAAATCCTCACTCTCTTCCAGTGTCATCACAAACCAGTGGTAGAACTAAAGTCAGGACAGCTGGTGATGGCCTGGGATGCAGTGGATGACCTTGACATCTTCCGTGTCTGATCAAGCTCTAAGTGTTCCACAGAGCCTGCTTCAGCTACCTTCCTGGACACTGGAATAAATTGTTCTTATCCACCCATTCCACCAGGAGGAGTCTTCATGTGCTTGGGGTGGACACCACCCTAATTCACTGAAGGGTTTGTTGGTTACCCTCAACATGGTTTAGCACCTCTGCTGAGATGGTTTACAGGGGTGTGGTCGCTGGCCATATTACAGCTTCTTGGAGCTATAGTCCTCACCCCAGAGGGGCTAGTCCACCCTGAATACCACATACACCCCAAGAAGTCATTATGGAGTCTTCGTGATCAGCAATTCCTTTTCCAAGGGCATGGATGTATAATTCTAAATTGGCTTCTTTGTTATATTTAGTGACTAAAGAACTGTGACTTTGTCTCGACCTGCCATTGGGCAACCTGTCATTTCATTCATGTGTTTCCATTAAAGATCGTATCCCCATATACATTAGGAGATGGTCTTTGAGAGTTGCTGCAGTGGTTGGTGCCAGCTCTAAGCCTGCAGCTCTTCAAAGGGAGGGAGCAGGTGGTGGATGGGTTCCCATTCTGCCCAGTGGACACCAGCGGTGTGAATGGAATAATCAAGACTGAGGGATCGTTACATATGAGGATCAGGTAATGGAAGAGAAAATTCAGAGATAGACATGATCCTGTCTTCAAGAATTTGAAGGGCTGTCTGGGAGGAGGGATCAGATTTGTTCTGTTTGGACTCACAGGGAAGAACCAGGAACAATGTATGCTTGTTGACTGATAAACTGCAGAGAAAATATGGGCAAATCTGTCACGAAAGTGTTCCTAAAGCAATTATAATGTGCTTGGAGTTAAGGCTACAAAGTTAAAGGTGAAAGAGTGTATCTGCCATCAAAGATCCTTCCAGAGCCTAGGGGAGGGAGGGGAACCTGGACATGGAGAAGTGCAATGCACCCTCTCTTTAGTTAAGACTGCTCCGAGTTCTGTGAGAAACTGATACGGGTACAGATACTTTGTAACTCCAACTTCCAAGACAAGCCATTAACTGATTTTGAACACAAGGAGCTGTAGTTAAATGGGCGGATCCAGATACCAGAACTGCTATCATTATATTACAAAAATAATTTATCTAGTTAGAGACAGATGAGAATTTGATTACTAACCACATGCTAAAGTGGATTCCTTTGCAGAGAAGATCCAGAGGCTGAACACAGAAAGATAAAATATGGGAGAGAGGTGAAAGGGCAGATTTCAAAACTGCATCAATGGAGTTAGAAGCTGGATGTGGTAGGGCTGCTGTCGCTGATGTCGATGAGTAAGTGCAATTGAGGAAAAGGACAGAGAGGAACCAGAGATTTCATTCTGGGCTTCGACTGCTTGGTTGAGACTTTGTGCCTGTGAGGTGTCACTTTATCACAGTGAGGATCACTTTGACATAACAGAGAAAATCTATCAGATACAGAAGCTCCCTTCATTAGGGATTTTTATGGACAATTACTGAAACAGAGAGTGGACCGTTGTAGGAGAGTCACCTTGTGTGCCCAGATTTACCTCAATGCTGTGTTTCCTTAGCAGATTTCTGCAAGTGTGCACCCCCTTTCCCTTCACAGAAGTTAGGTCCGTCTCATGACCTAGACTTACGTGCAGATTTATTATTCATGCCTTTGTCTCAAAGCAGGAGTACCTGTTATACTATTATTGCAATTGGTTTTTTGCTTTGCTGGAAAGTAAATGATTAGATTTATATCTAAAAGTATCTGTAAATAAAAACACATTGGTAGAGCATCAGGAGCCAAAACTGTGAATAGGGGAAATAAATCCTTTCACATCAGGTTTATCAAGATGCTGTGAGAATTCCCCTGTGACCTAGGCTTGCCAATGTGAGAGCAGATTG
The DNA here is from genome assembly GCA_028627135.1 of Pseudochirops cupreus. Lineage (NCBI taxonomy): Eukaryota > Metazoa > Chordata > Mammalia > Diprotodontia > Pseudocheiridae > Pseudochirops > Pseudochirops cupreus. Next base: position 9,381 of record JAQQSU010006828.1, on the reverse strand, counting down.
TAGGTGAGTGAGCCATCTTAGAAAGGGAATAAATATTAGTGTGTCCATGGAAGAGGTATGGGGCACAGCAATGTGTGTGGCCATTCCAAGTACCTGTTGCATAAGAATGTATAAAATACTTTAAAAAGAATTTCAAAGTCATTTTTAATGAAAAAAAAAAGCTTCATGGTAATTAGGGCCACCCAGAAGTGTAATAGGCTACTTGAAGATACAATGGGTTCCCATTCATCCAAGCTTTTCAAGAAGATTTTGGATGATTTCTTTTATGATGGGTTATAGAGGACATTCTTCTTCAGGCATGGCTGGGATTGAATCAACAGCCTCTGAGATCCTTTCATACTGTGAAGTTCTGAATTCTGTGAATTGTGATACAAAGATTACCTAAGGATTCACTCTAGTAATCCTCCTGCCCCCTCGACTCTTCAATGCCACACTGAATACCTCTTTCTCTATGAAGCCTCTCCTGATCACCTCAAACAAACATGATCCCTCCCTCTTATTTTGGGGGGTATTATTTTGCATAGTATATGTAGTGTGGGTGAGGTAGGGGAGAGGAGGAAGGTGTCCGAACTGGAAGTCAGAGGATGGATTGGAATCCTTCCCATCTCTTAGATTGACCAGATATGTAACCTTGGGCAAGTGACTTTCCCTAATGGGCTGCCAGAGGAGGCCGTGGACTTAACCCTACTGGAAGTGATCAAACAATGACTGGGAGGCCATTTGCTAGGGATATCATAATGGTGAATATCTCTGGGGTATGGGTTGGACTCAGTGGCCCCCAGGGTTCCTTCCAATTCTGAGGTTCTGTCATTCTGAATCTCTCTTCTACATTGGGTTGTGAGAGCTAAGAAGATCTGACTGGTTGGCGGTCAATAATGGCCCCACATTATGTATTGAAGACTCCAGATTACAAAATTGGGGTCCTAGTAATCACTTTGTCAGAAGATCTGAATTTTTGTTGCCCCAGTAACTGGTCAGAATGATGTCAGCAAGCTCAGTCTTCCTCTGAAGGCTACCCTTCCTTCCTCTGCCTGGGATGCTGCCATAGCTCAAATCCTCGATGGGGAGGTCATGACACAGTTGTGCAGATCTCCCTCCTGCTGTCCTATGCCAATAGTGTTGCTCAAACATGGGATATTACACGTGTTAACAATATTGCCTATACCCTTGAAGAAGTGAAGGGCTCCACATTTGAAGACCAGAAACTCAACGATGAACAACACAGACACAGAGCATCAAGCTTCTCCTCAATCTAGTGATCTTTCTAGAACCTCAGTTCTAGACATAACCATGTCACTTCTTTATTCAACAAACTCCAATGGCTTCCTATCACCTCTAGAATCAAATAGAAAACCTGCTATTATTTAGTTTTTAGAATCTCTTGGAACCTCACACCTTGCTACCTTTCTAGTCATATTATAGCTCATTCCTTTCTCATACTATTTGATATTGTGACAACAACCTCCTTTCTGCCTCTTACAACATTCCATCTGCTGACTCCAGGAATTTTTGCTGACTGTGCCCCCTTCCAGGGGAACTCTCTCCCTCCTTATTACCACCTCTTGGATTTCTTGGCCTCCTTCAAGTCTCAGCTAAAGACTTACTTTCTGCAAGAAGCCTTTCCTGATCCCTCTTAATGGAGTTCCTCTTTCTGAAACTGTCACCAAAGTGTGCCATTTATATCTTGGTTGTACAGAATTGTTTGCATGTTGTCTCCCCCATTAGACTGTGAGCTCCTTGAGGACAGGGACTTTTTTCACCCTTTCTTTGTATCCCTAGGACTTAGGATGGTCCCTTGTACCCAGTAGGTTCTTAATAAATGATTATTTTATCACTTGCTGACTTGACAAACAGGGGCAGTTCAGTGGTGCCATGGATAGAGTTCTGGGCCCAGAATCCTGCAGACTTATCTTCCTGAGTTCAAATCTGGCCTCAACAGTTACTGGCTATGTGACCCTGGACAAGTCACTTAACTTAATTTGTCTCAGTTTCTCATCTGTAAATGAGCTGGAGAAAGAAATGGCAAACCTCTCCAGGATCTCTACTAAGAAAATCCCAAATGAGGTCACAGACAACAGGACATGACTGAGAAATGATTGAACAACAATTTGACAAACTCAGCAAGTCAGGCCTGTCATGCCCCCTTTCTTAAAGTGTTCATGTATGTTCTCATACCTCAATGCTTCTGCAGACCCCATTTTCAAACATGTAATCTGATCACTTGTACCATATAAACATCTTCTCATCTTGTGATGATCCTGTTTTCTTGAGTCACAAAACTTCAATGTTCCCAGTGACCATCAGGCCTAACTTATCTGGCAGGGGACCACGAACTTTTTAAAGCATATATCCTGGGGCTGGCAGGCAATGTTTGAACCTTACTCTCATAGAAATTTGTTTGTATGTTAAATTTTTTTCCTAATATATGTATACTCAGTTGTATATAGAAATGTAGTTTATCCAACATGGAAATAGAAGGGGAAAAGGGTAAGAGAAAAGGAAGGTGGCCGATAAAATAAAAGGGAGGGCAGATTAAGGGAGGCAGCGGTTAGAGGCAAAATAGCCTCATGAGTAGGGACAGGAGGAAAAAGAGAGAGGAAGAAACAGAAGAAAATGGGACAGAGGGAAATATACCATTAGTGATCATAACTGTGAATGTAAATGGGATAAGTTCACCCCCCAAATGGAAGCAGACAGCAGAATGGATTAGAAAACAGAATGCAATAATACGTTGTTTATAAGAGACACAGTTGAAACAAACAAACAAAAAAAAACAGAGTTAAAATAAAGGACTGGAGCAGAATCTAATATGGTTCAGCTGAAGCAACAAAAGCAGAGATTGTAATCACGGCCCCAGATAAAGCAAAAGCAAAATTTGACCCAGTAAAAACAAATCATCATGGGAACTCCATTTTGCTAAAAAGTACCATAGATAATGAAGTAATATAAAAAACACCAAGTTTCTCTGATAAAGACCTCATTTCTCAAATATATACCAAGTGTAGAACTGAGCCAAGTTTATAAAGATAAGAATCATTACCAGATTGATAAATGGTCAAAGGATATGAATAGGCAGTTTTCAGAAAAAGAAATAAAAGTTATCCACAGTCACATAAAAAAAAATGCTCTAAATCACTATTGATTAGAGACATGCAAATTAAAACAACTCTGAGCTACCAACTCACACCTATCAGAAATGACAAATGCTGGAGGGGATGAGGGAAAAATAAGTATATTAATGAGCTGTTGATATAGTGAACTGATCCAACCATTCTGGAGAGCAATTTGAAGCTATCCCAAAAGGGCAATAAAACTGTACATTCTCTTTGATCTGGCAATACCATTACTAGGTCTGTATCCCAAAGAGATCAAAGAAAAGAGGAAAAAGGACATATATGTGCAAAAATATTTATAGCAGCTCTTTTTGAGGTGACAAAGAATTGGAAGTTGAGGGTACGCCCATCCGCTGGGGGATGGCTGAACAAGTTGTGGTACATGACTGTAATGGAACACTATTGTCCTACAATCAGTGACAAGGAGGGTGGTGTCAGGAAACAAACAAACATGGCATGTGAACTGATACAAAGCAAAGTGAGCAGAACCAGGAGAATATCGTGCACAACAATGGAGATGTTGTAACAATGATAGACTGTGAATGACTTAGCTGTTCTTAGCAATGCAATGATCCAAGATAATTTGAAAAGACGCGTGACGCAAAGTGCTGTCTACCTCCAGAGAGGTCTGATGAACTCAAAGTGCAGACTGAGATAGAATTTTTCACTTTATCTTTCTTTTCTTTTTTTTTTGGTAACATGGTTAATATGGGGAAATATGCTCTTCGTGATTTCATATGTGTATTTGCTGTCATGTTGTTTGCCTTTTCAGTGGGTGGTGGAGGGGTAGGAGGGAGGGAGAGAATTTAGAGCTCAGAGTTTAAAAAGAATGTCAAGAATAAATAACAAGCGGAAATATTTAAAAAACATATTCCCGTAACTGTGTTTCAGTGTCCTCGGTTTCCCTCACAGTTCCATGTACTTGATTTTATGTGTTTAAAACATTATCGTAATAAGGCATCCATGCGCTTCACCTGGTGCTTAGGGAGGTGATGTCAAAGCGGGTGAAGATCTCTTGTCACAGACCTGCAAGAATCCCCCCATCGATGCACCAGAGGGCGGTTCTCCAGCGGGGGCCTCCCAAAGCTCCCATTGCCCTTTGGGGCAGCTCTGACATCTGGTCTGACATCAAGCCCAAGTCTGCCTCTGGGGCTGAAGAGGACAAGTTCACTTCCTCCCCTGCGGGACAGCCCTATAGACCCTTGAAGGAAGCTGTCAGCCCTCGGTCCTCTCCTCGAACTTGCTTCTCCAGGCTAAACATTGCCCATTTCTCCCTTTTCAGATTGTGTGGCCCCAAGTCTGTATACTCCTCTAAGGTTACTTCCTTTGTGCTCTCCCCAATTTGTCCACGTCCTCCCCAGAATATGTTGCTCATGTGGAAGAAAAGGGGTCTTTAATTAGCTTATTGGCAGAGGGAAGATGGGTCCACAGCAATGGATGAACCCAGTGCCACCAACCAGCAGACCAGTGAGCGGGAAGGAGGGCAAACTCAGGGGAAACTGGGTCAATGTCTTCCAGTTTTTGAAGGATTGTCACGGTGTATCAGCAAGCAGCCTAGCATACCCAGGGCGGCTGCTAGCACAAACTCTTAGATCTGCTTTTCTAAAGGAAAGCAACACAAAATGGGTTAACAATCCTACTTTAATCAATCAAACATATCATTTACCTAGTTCAGGGAGAAAAGTCAGCACCTGAACTTCAGAGAATGCAAACAGAATAAAAACACAAGTTAACAAGCAGAAGTTACAAGGAGACAAACAGATCAGCAGATGGGCTTCCAATCATCTGACCATTACACCCGTACCTATTCAGCTACCAGAGAGGGAAGCACCAACATCTGAGTTTTTCAAAGCTGGAGGGCTCAACGGCTTCTCAGAATCTCATCTGGCCAAATCACACAATTCTTCTCAAAGTGAGCCCCAAAGCAAAACCTCACATCAGGGCATATATATAGCCTTCTCCTGGATTGGAGAATGTCACAGCCCTCTTGACCCACTGCCCCATCATAAAGCAACAAGGCCCGGGCATTCCCGAAAAACAAGCCTCCCACCACATTCAGCCTATTAGGGGGCAGAGTATACTTTCAAATCAGGGAAGATTCTCAGAGCCACTTAAGCCTATCAAAGGGCCTAGGGGCAGGGAAGATCTTCAGATTCCCATAACACATGGGGAAGGGGGATCATTCTGTCATCTTTGTTCTCCTAGGCCCCAGAGGTGGGGAGCGGGGGTGGGCAGGGGTGGGGTGGGGTGCTGGAGTGGTCAGGGCATGGATTGAAAAGAGGCAAATTGAAGGTTGAGGAAAACTTCCTAAAGATTAGAACTGTCCCAAAGAAGAATGGGCAGCCTCTGGCAATGGAGAGCTCCCACCTCACTCCTTCTTTTGGAGGCTGGTGCCTCTGTCAGGGCTGGTGAGCAGGTGACTTTGGGTGGCCAGGAGGCATTGAAGTGCCCACAGCACTGAGATTTGGGTCAGGAGGACCTGGATACACATCTGGCCTGAGACATTTGCTAGCTGTTTAACCTTGGGCCAGTCACTTAATCACCTCCCCAAGTGGCTATAATGACAGCATCTTCTTCCTAGGGTTGGTGTGAGGATCAGGGGTTGGGAAAGCACTCAGCACAGAGCCTGGCACATATTATGCACTTTATAAATGTTCATCATTGCTGTTGTAAATGCTGTTGGTATTAGTCATGGACTAGGTGCTGCTGGGCTCCCTGAGGCCATCTGGCTTCTATGTTTGGTGTGCCCATGAGCTCACTGGCACCAGAGGAGGATGGGACGGCGAGGGGACCCTTCATTATTGTCTTCAGGACCAAAATCCCAACAGAAAGTAGCCCATGCTCTCTTTATCCCAGCTTGCAGTAGAGGCAATTAGCATGACCAGACCAGCTGGGAACCCTTACAGGCACTTTATTGCCCCGTCTTTCATCCCCACCTTGAATGGGGGGTTCTTGGGGATGTAAAGAAAGCTTAAGTAAGCCCAAGACCAGAGAGTGAGACCGGTCACCCATGCAGTAAAGCCAGACTCCAGAGGACAACAGCAATGAGCCCTGGCTGGTCTAATAACATTTAAAGAAAGTCAAGGCCAAGACCTCTCCCCGCACATCCCCAGCTCCTTTCAGGTCCTCATCGCCTCACACTTTGAGTATTACAATAGCCTTGTAACAGTTGGCCCTGGCTCTAGTCTTGCTCCTCTCCAACCCACACCAGGCTGCTGCTTGAGAATCCTCCAGTGCACGGAGCCAACGGCATCACTGCTCCACTCAGATGGAAGGTGCTTAGCACAGTGCTTGGTATACAGTAGGCACTTAATAAGTGCTTGCTCCCTTTCCCCTTTTTCTCCTAAAAATGTAAGCCAACAAGCTTGAGATGGGAAAGACTGGGGGAGGGAAGAGAAGTGAGTGTGGTCAGTCATGACACTGGATGAGATGAAAGACCAGCTGCCACATCAACATCAGAAGAGCAGTAGCTGCCCAAAGGTTTGTGGGAGACAATCAAAGAGAGGTCCCAATAACACAACCTGTGAGCTTGGATGTCTATAGGCAGAGCACAGGCAACAAAAGGGCAGTTACTAAGGCAGGGAGGGAATGTGAACTAAAGGGAATATTGACAGGAAGACACTCACCATTAAAATCTGACCCTGGAAAAATAACCCAAAAGACACAGGAGATGGGAAGGAGGGGTTAAAGAACATCAGAAAGAGGGGCTTCTTTAAAGATATTAACGAACCAGAAAGGGATGGTATTAATTCATCAATGGAGCAAAAATCTGGAGCTATCTTTGTCACCAGATGATGCACAGACCACCTGGACAGAGAGGAGACATGGATGAAAAGTGCAAGTAATCCATCAGAAGCCCAGAACCGAGGCACAATCCAGTGATACTGGGAAACATCAAAATTACCCAGATGTCTATCAGAGCTCTCTCTGCCAAGAGCAAGTTTCCTTCCAATTTTTAAAAGAATTTACCTTAAGATAATCTTGTCTTTCAGAAGTGTAGGAACCAACCAAGAGGTGGTGAGGCAGTGATGCTGGTGGGGATTAAATTGAGAGATTTTTGCTTTGAAGACGTTGTCCCTTCCTTGCCTTTTTTTAAAAACTGGGACATTTGTCTTGGCACCTCTCAAGTTAGTTCTCCATAATCTTTCCATGGGCAGTGGCTCATCTTTCTAGAGCTCAAGGACAGATTCATCTGGGTCAGGGCATGTGAATTCATCCAGAGAAGGGACATGCTTTCTTCCCTCTTTACTTATCCAGATAATCACCTCCCGGAAAGTCATTTTTGCATCTTCCTTCTCAGAACAAAGGCCATTCTCTTCAGTGGAAAAAACAAAATTCAAAGTGAGCAGGTCTCCCCTCGCCACCCCTTCCCTCCCCTCCCCTCCCTTCCTCTGCTCTTCTCTTTATCATCCCTTCCTTCTCACTTCTGCTTTTTGAAATCTGTGACTCCCTCCAAGGTCCAGTTTGCAAGCATGGCAGGCATGAAGCTGTTCCTGTCAAACCCACTTGAAAAACTGTTTAAAATTAAAATATCCAAGTTTACTGACATTGCCCTTCTCCAAACTCCCTCTATTTATTTTGTAATATACTTTATATTCTTTTATGTGTTTGTGTTGTCTTCCGCAGTAGAATTATAGCTCCTTGAAGGCAAAGACTCTTTACTTTGTGTCTTTGTATGTCTTGGTATAGTGCCTGACACTTCCTAAGTGCTCAAGAGTCCAGGGGACTCCAGGTGAATCCATCACACAACCGACATCCCGGCAGAGAGCTGAGGGACTTCCAAGACAGGAGATGTGCATTTTGACATGGCCAAGGTGAGAATTTGCTTTGCTAGACTAGGCATCTTTCTTCTAATCTTTATTATTTTTTTTAAATGAAGGGGTAAATGAAAAGGAAAGCAGTAAACTCTTTTATTTTTTGAGTTCATTACTCTTTTAAAAATTGGTCTGTTTGTTTACTTTTAGTTTATAAGATTTAGTTCCACAATCCCTTGAGTTTCAAATTTTCTCCCCTCCCTCCTCCCTGCCCCCATGGTGGTATGCAATCAAGTATAGGATCCTCAAATACTTTCACATTAGACATTAGTCTGGTTGTGTAGAATGGTTGTAACCAATGGAGTGAACAATGGGAAAGATGAAACAAAACCAAACAGGAAATAAAACCAAACAGGAAAAAGAGAGCAGGTAGTTTGCTTCAGTCTCCATTTAAACTCTGTTCTTTCTAGATCTTTCTCTGAATGGAGACATCTCTTTAAATCATGAGTCTTTTGGAGTTGTCCTTATCACCTTGTGTTGTTGAGAAGAGTCCAGTCTATCAAAGTTGGTTGTCACACACACGTTGTGTCTGTGATTGTGTAAAAATTTTTCCTGGTTCTGCTTTTCTTACTTGGCATCAGTTTGTATAAGACTCTCCAGGTAAATATGAAGTCCATCTGAATAGTATTCCATTACATTCATATACTACAACTTGTTTAGCCATTCCCCAATTGATGGGCATCCCCTTAATTTCCAGTTTCTTTTCCACCACAAAAAGATCTGCAATAAATATTTTTGTACATATGGGTCTTCCTCCCACTTTTATGATCTCTTTGGGATACAATCCTAGAAGTGGTATTACTGGGTCAAAGGGTATGCAATTATTTATAGCCCTTTGGGTATAGTTCCAGATTGCTCTCCAGAATGGTTGAATCAGTTCACAACTCCACCAACAATGTATTAGTGTTCCAATTTTTCCATATCCTTGCCAGCATTTGTTATTTTCCTGTTTTGTCATCTTAGCCAATCTGACTGGTGAGAGAGATGTGGTACCTCAGAGTTGTTTTGATTTGCATTTCTCGACTCAATAGTGATTTAGAGCATTTTTACTATGTTTACAGATATCTTTAATTTCTACCTCTGAAAATTGCCTGTTCATATCCTTTGACCATTTATCAATTGGGGAATGATTGTATTCTTATAGATTTGACTCAATTCCCTGTATATTTTAGAAATGAGGCCTTTATCTGAGACACTGATTGTAAAAATTCTTTCCCAATTTCCCACTTCCCTCTTAATCATGGTTACATTGGCTTTGTTTGTACAGAAACTTTTCAATTTAATGTAATCAAGATTATCCATTTTGCATTTTATAATGCTCTCTAACTCTTCTTTGGTCATAAAGTCTTCCCTACTCCATAAATCTGACAGGTAAACTATTCCTTGCTTTCCCAGATTGCTCACAGTATCAGCCTTTATACCTAGATCATGCACCCATTTAGACTTGATTTTGA
>JAQQSU010006827.1:0-13401 GCA_028627135.1 Pseudochirops cupreus | reverse complement strand
GTGGAACTGAATCTTGTAAATTAAAAGTAAATAAGTAAATAAAAAATTTTAAAAAAATTATTTCTTCTTGGCTGCTTGTAATATTTTTTCCTTGATCTGGGAACTCTGGAACCTAGCTATAATATTCCTAGGAGTTTTCTTTTTGGGATCTTTTTCAAGAGGTGATTGGTGAATTCTTTTAATTTCTATTTTGCCCTCTGGTTCTAAAATATCAGGGCAATTTTCCTGGAGAATTTCTTGAAGGATGATTTCTAGGTTATTTTTTTGATCATGGCTTTCAGGTAGTCCAATAATTTTAAAATTATCTCTCCTGCATCTATTTTCTAGGTCAGTGGTTTTTCCAATGAGATATTTCACATTGCCTTCTATTTTTTCATCTGTTTGGATCTGTTTTATAGTATCTTGATTTCTCATGAAGTCATTGGCTTCCATTTGCTCCAATCTAATTCTGAAGGAATTTGTTCCCTTCAGTGAACTTTTGAAATTCTTTTTCCACCTGGCAAATTCAGCTTTTAAAGGCATTCTTCTCCTCATTGGCTTTTTGCACCTCCTTTGTCACTTGAGTTAGTCTATTTTTAAGGTGTTATTTTCTTCAGTCAGGTTGTTGACTCTCTTTTCATGATTTTCTTACATCATTCTCATTTTTCTTCCCAATTTTTCCTCCACTTCTCTTACTTGATTTTCAAATTCCTTCTTGAACTCCTCCATGGCCTGTAACCAGTTCATATTTTTCTTGGAAGCTTTTGGTGCAAGAATTCTGACTGTGTTTTCTTCCTCCTGTTCCATGCTTTGATCCTTTTTGTCCCCAAAAGAGGAATCTAAAGTTGGATAGCAGTGCTTGCTTTGCTTCCTTTGCCTGCTCATGTTGCTACTCAATTGCTTGACTTTTGAGCTCTTTGCCTCAGTAAACTCTGCTTCCAGAGGGGAGAGCTTTGTCCTAAATCACTGAGGTTTCCACAGCTGCTGGAGCTATTAGGAGGGTACCATCTCTACAACCTCCACAAGCTCTGGCTCACTGGTCACACACCTCAGGACCACCACCCAAGACCATGATCTGGATTCAGGCAGGTTAAAGCAAGAGTGATTACCCTCTGAATGGTTGCTTGGCCCCCCTACAATCTGCATGCCAGGAGCTCTGAAGCAGCTGTCTGTGCCTCTACTGCTTCTCGCTCCAGAGGCAGAGGCCAGACTGCACTCCCTCTGTCCCCCCCCAGTTCCAACAGAGTTCTACACTGACCTTTTACTTTGTCTTTGGCATTTATGGGTTGATATTTCTGGAAACCGCCACAGCTGTTGGTGATCCACTCTCCTGAACACTGTAGCCACTGCTGGTCAGGTGCCCTGGGGCTAAAACCTCGGGCTCACAGGGCCTGGGCTTGGCTCCCAGCATGCTGCGCTGAACCCTTCCTGTCCCCCTACTGGGCTTTCTTCAGCAAGAGATTTGTTTCTCTGTCAGTTTGTGGATTCTGGAGCTCTAAAATTTGTTTAGAGTCATATTTTATAGGTATTTGAGGTGGTTATGGCTGGAGCCATGGAGTTTTCCTGCTTCTATGCCACCATCTTGGTTCTGCTCCCCCTCTGAGAGTATTTAATAATGCCCCTGCTTGGGGGATTTCTCTATTGCTCAAGAGGCTGTTATTATATGATAGAAAGAGTATGGGAATAGAGTTAGAAGATCTGGGTACTACTTCTGGCACAAGGTTACCATGGGTAGTCTCACATCTCTCTGAGCCTCACTTTCCTCATCTATAAAAAGGTGATATTAACACTTTCGTGATCTACCATTGTTGGGTTGTTCTATGGAAGGCACTTTGCCAAATAATGATGTAAGGCTTTGCTCTTTACAATGATACTAGTTACCTACTAGACTGTAAACACTTTAAAGACAGGAACACAGTTTTATATCTATTTATGATAATCACAGTGTCATTAGGAGTCAAGAGACATGTTTGACCTTGTGCAACCACTTCCTTTCTCTAGTCTTCAGTGCTATAAAATGCAAAAGCTGGACTAAAGTAGACACTCAAAAGAATTCATCCATTCAATAAACAAATAATTATTCAATAAATGAATGAAAGAATAAACAAATAAGAGCATGGAGTCTTCTGGATTTGCAGGACTTAGTCCTTGAGCTAGGAGGCTTTTTTAACCACTTAGAACTGTATAGTGGCTCATCAGAGAGAAAACAGCAAGATTCAGAAGACCTGGATTCTTGTCCTGTTTCTGTCCCTAACTGTGTGAGCTCAAAAGTCTCCTGCCATAGGTCTCAGTTTCTCCCCTGGAGAACCAAAGAGGAAAACTGTATGATCTCTGAAGTTCCTTCCAGGTCTAACATTTAAGGTTCTAAGTTTCCTTCCAAGCCTGGCATTCCATGGTTTTTTATATTTGAAGTTATCTTCCTGCTCTAATATTCTATATTCAAAGGTTTCTCTGCTCTTTTACTCTAAGTTTTGTCTTTTAATGTCTCTTTGGGTTCCAATATTTTATGTTTTATGTTTTAAGGTTTCTGTCAGCCGTGACATTCTGTGTTCTAAGTTTCTTTCTAGCTCTAAAATTCTATGTTTTAGGTTCCAAGGTCCCATCTAGCTATCATATTCTTTCTGTTTTAAGGTTTCTTCCGATTTTGACATTCTATTTTTTCTATTCTAAGCCCCTTCTCAGTTATAATGTTTTGAGTCTTTGATTTTCTAACCCTGACATTTCACCAAAGTCAGAGGACTCCTTCTCAGTCTTTTTCTCCTCTCCCCTTCCCCTTTCCTTTTTTAGCTTGGCAGCTCTTGTGTCTCTGGGCTGTTTGCAGACAGAACACTCAGGTATTCCCAGATGCTCACCAGCCTTTGCCAACTGCCTCTCTGTCAATAAGGTTCATCCAGTTTTCAAAGAAAACAGTCATTGGTTTTCCTGGGAGAAAGTCTCACTAAAAGCATGGGTAAAAATAACAAGGAAGGAAATCACCCTGTTCTTAAGATTGTAGAAGATTAAGAGGACAGTGGGCATGGCACAGGGACAAACTGACTGCCAAGGATTTGCTGTGTGACCTAGGGGAAGTCTACTAACTTCTCTGTGATGCTGCCTCTCCACATGTTACAAAGGAGAGGGAGCCTTCTTCTTCACAAGTGCCACCTGTAACCATATGGTACAAGAGACTGCCCCTCTATGCACAGATGTTGCCTTACTCATCTGCCCTGGATACCTTTGAGGGTAATTGTTCTCAGGGAGAATTGCAGGCAGCAGGAGGCTCAGAGATGACAGTTTTAATCAAACATTTTATTTCCCAAGGACATTTTGCAGTGCTGGGTACAGAAGCCAAGGAATACTCCAGATCATGACTTGGGGAAGCCTTTCTTGGAGGTCTGCTAAGTATCACAAGAACTGCTGGGAGCCTCTGATGCCTGGGCTTGAGAGAGACAGAGACGGAGACAGAGACAGAGAGACAGAGAGAGACAGAGAGACAGACAGAGACAGATAGAGACACAGAGACAGAGAGACAGAGAGACAAAGAGACAGAGAGACAGAGACAGAGGGAGAGAGTGAGAGATAGAGACAGAGAGACGGAGAGGGCAATGGAAAAGAACAGTAGGTATGGAATCAGAGGCCCAGGGTCCAAATCCATGCTAGACTGAAAAAAAAAACAACTATGTGTCCATTAGGCACATCTCTTCCCCTTCTCCCACCTCAGATTCCTCATCTGTGAAATAAGGAGATTGGGGTAATGACCTCTAAGGCTCTTCCCAGCTCAAAATAAATGATTTTGTTATTTTAGTTCAACTTTCTCATTTTCAGATGAGTAAAGTGAGGACCAGAGAAGGAAAATGACTTGTTCAAGGTCAAACATGTCTCAACTCCTAATTCAGGGTTCTGTCCAACATAACAGTCAGGTAACGCTTTGCCTTTGGAAGCTGCAGATCAGAGGTTAGGGAAGATTCTAAGACTGAGATTCTAAGACTAAAGATTCCAGAGATTTATTCTCCAGTACTGTGGAGGTGATTTTCTGATTTAGGAGCTAGTGGGGGTGGGGAAGCTGTGAGAACTTGATGTGACATGGTGGGGGTATCACGAGGGGATGGGTCGAAGGGGGGAGAGGTAGAAGTGAATCTAGAGGCAGAGGAGAGTTTGGAGAGAGGTGGGGATTTGGGGGGAGGGCAGGAAGGCCGTTCCCCATCTCTGACGTCTTCCTGTCTCCACTGCATAGTGGCTGCTCCCCTCCCCAACCCCTAACCCACCCCCAGCCCCAGCCCCGCCCCTCCCTCCTCTTCCATCCTTTCCCCTCTGGATCCCTCTGCCTGATTCAATGAGAGCTGCTGGTTCCAGAGGAGGCCAAGGGCCGCTGAGCTCCGGCAGTGGGCACAAGAGGGCGGCGCCAGGGGGCAAGAACTGGACCCGGGGGAGCAGTCCCGCGGGGACTAACGTTGCTCCTGCCCCATCCCGGGCCGCACGGCTCCGGGGACCGCGGGGAGAGGAGCCTCTGCGGTGGCTGAGGGTCCAGGGACAGCGGAACTGAGACCTGAGGGGAGACGAAAGGAATAAGGGTCTAGGGACAGGGGGAGAGGGAGGGGACACCTCTGGTTGCAGCTCTGCCCTGAGCGGACTGGGATCAGGGAGTCCTTCCCTGCTCTGCCCGGCCGGACCATGGTGCTGTCGGTGCCCATCATCGCATTGGGTGCCACGCTTGGTACAGCAACCAGTATCCTCGCCTTGTGCGGCTTCACCTGCCTGTGCCGTCGCCTGAACCCCAAGCACGGACTCCGGGACCAGGACCAAGGCCAGGATGCTGAGAAGGCGACGTCCAGCGTGCTTCGGCCCGCCCAACAGCAGCAGGTACACGGGCGCTCAGCGCTCGCCCCGCGCTCGTCCCGCGCCCCAAACCTTGCTCCTTTCACCGCTCGCAGATGGCAGCCTGGAGCAGCCCTCTGCGACCGCGCCCCCTCCTTAGTCTGGGGGCGGGGCAATCTGTCTGCTCCTGGAGTGGGGGGCGGGGACTGGCCCCCTGGGGAGGGGGTGTGACCTCCTGGGCCAGGGGTGGGAGGGGGCTGTACCTGGCGTGGGTGCAATAGAGAGAAAACGAGGAATGGGGATGGGGGTATAATAAAGGACATTGTGGGGCTGGGACGTGGAGGAGGCAGGGGATTCTTGAGGAGGAATAGGTGGGGGGGGGTTATAGGTCGAGGCAGAAGAGTGTATTCTGAGGGAGAATTAGAGCGAGTGCGGACCAGTGAAGAGGGGACTTGGGGATTGATGGATTCTGGGAGAGGATTGGGGATCTGTCATGAAGAATTCTGAAGGAGAGAGCTGAAGAAGCACAAGGTGGACGCTAGGGGGTGAGGGTGGAGACTGAGGGGTTGAAAAAGGAGAGTGGAGGTTCCCAGGGGGGAGAGTAGTGTTGTGTATGTGGGAGGGGAGGCGACGAGGGAGGCCTCTAATTGAAGAAGTGGGGGGCTCTGGTGGGTGCTTTGACTTGGGGTAGCAGAGACATAACAGGAGGCAAGAGAATTGGGGGACTGGGCAGCTGTGACTGGGGAGTATGGAGCAGAGTAAAGAGAGGGAGACTCAGGGGCCATGAAGAGTGGGAGGGAGGATTGGAGATCTGGAACAGGAAGGGAGAGGTTAATTCCAGTAGGAGGGGGGAGGGCTGCAACTGGGGTGAGTGGGGACGCTGTGAGGAGGGAGAATTAGGGAAGGAAGGATGGATCTGTGACAGGAGGAGGAAGGAGTAGGGACTGATGGAAAGGTGGGTTGGGGGATAGGAGAAGTAGAGATCCGGGAGAAATGTAGGATTCTAAGGAAGGCTTGAGGTCAGTAGGGGCTATGAGAAAGGGCTGTGAGGAGGAGGAGGGGAACCATGAATTTGGGGAGGAGCATTAGGGACAGTAGGGAATCTTAAGAGGGAAATACAGGATTCTGAGGGAAAAGTGGAGGAGGGGCTTCAGGGAGATGGTGGAGCATATGTGTGTGGGGTGTAAATGGAGATTAAAAAAAAAAAAGAAAACGTATGTGGGTCAGGAACCAAATTGAGTCCCGAACAAGGGAAAATGCAGTGATCTCTCCAGGAGGGAAAATTCCCTCTGGCGGGTAGAAAGGACAGTTTGTGGGGAGGTGGGAACACATGCAGTCTAAAAGCTCCCAGTCATACAGAAGGCTTGGGAGGTTGGAAAGACATTCCCCTCTTTCACCACAGTCTGCCCCTCCCCCCTATTCCCACTACTGCCCTCCAGTCATACATGCTGGGGTTGGCTCCACTTCCTTGAAAGAGATCTCTGGGAGTAACAGAGACACCAGCACCTGCATCTGTTCTCCCTGACCTCTGGAGAGCAGGGATTGGAAACAGCTCTGAGCTGTTAAACTGTAAGGGTGGGGATGAGTAGGCAGATGATGAATGAGTACTCTATCCCTGGGAGCCAAAGGGGCAAGTCCCCTTTCTGGGATGACTTGAGGGAAGAAGGTGAGTTAACTAGAAAGTCTTCCCTTGAATTTCAGAACAGAGTTGTAAACAGCTTGGAGAACTGGGGAGACAGTGGGCCATGTGGGTACACCAAGGCCCCTGGCTCCAAGTTCTACCTTAGAATCCTCTGACTCTGGGGGTTCAATCCCTTCTTTTCATTCTCCTAGTGGGAGGGTCATATGAATGTGGGAAAGGGTTCAGAGAATTGTGTTATCATAGCATATTCAAAGAGCTTTCAGGAAACCCTAGAACAGAGAATGTTAGAGCTAAGAGGAACCTTAGAACACATTCAAAAAACATTGAAACAGGCCTAGGCACTGTGCTAAGTGCTGGGAATACTAAGAAAGGCAAAGATACAACCTAGGTTTTCAAGCAGCTCATATTTTAAGGTGTGTGTGTGTGTGTGAGAGAGAGAGAGAGAGAGAGAGAGAGAGAGAGAGAGAGAGAGAAAGAGAGAGAGAGGGAGAGAGGGAGAGAGAGAGAGAGAGAGGGAGAGAGGGATAGAGAAGGAGAGAGAGGGATAGAGAAGGAGAGAGAGGGAGAGAGAGAGAGAGAGAGGGGGTGAGAGAGAGAGCATGTAAATAACTAGGTACACAAGAAAGATAACCCAACAGAATATTCACTATCAGAACTAGGAGGCACCTTGAAGCATAGAATGTTACAAGTGTGAGGGACTGCGGAACAGAGAATGTGGTGGTAAGAAGAGACCTTAGGGCATAGAATCTCAGAACCAGGAGGGAAGTTAAGGATAAAGAATATTAGAGTGGGGAGGAATCTTAGGACATAGAATATCAGAGCTATTCCACTTAAACCTCATCAGTGGAGCTAAAAGGGACCTTAGAACAAAGAACACAGAATGTAAAAACTGAAAGAAACCTTAGAACATACAATGATATAACTGAGAGGGACCTTAAGATTGAACATGTTCAGAGCTGGAAGGGACCTTAGAACACAGAACACGGATTATCAGAGCTGAAAGGGAACTTAGAATGTGGATCTGGGATGTCAGAGCTGAAAGGGAATCTACAACATGGACCTGGGATGTCAGAGCTGGAAAGAACCCTAGAACATGAACATGAAATGACCAAACTGTAAGGGACCTTAGAACATAGAATTGGAATATCAGAGCTGAAAGGGAACTTAGAACATGGACCTAGAATGTCAGAGATGGAAGAGACCTTAGAACATGGACCTTGAGTGGCAGAGCTGGAAGGGACCTTAGCAAAAAGAACATTAAATGTTCCTCTCTGGCTCAACCCCTGCCTGAAGCATGAATCTTGCACTTTTTCTATGTTAAGTACTCAATCACTATGTATTCCAGTCCACACAAGCTTTTCTTCACAGATCCATCTAGAAGAGTTCCATTGAATAAAGGAGACCACCATGCTGACATTGTGCTCTGTGGTCTATGAGCTTCCTTTTCCAAATTGACCTTAGAAATTTCTCCCCATGCTGAAGGTCACCCTCCTCAATTCCATTGAATTCAAGAAACATCTATCTTTGGAGAACCCATGGTGCCTAGCACTGGGCCTTCCACCTAATAGGTGCCATAGAGAAAAAAGATTTAGAGCTGGAAAGGACTTCAGAGGTTATCTAGTACACCCCTTTCATTTGACCAAGAATGAAACTGGGGCCCAAAGGCTCCCATAAGACAGTAAGTGGCAGAGGTGGAATTCAGTCCCTGACTGAGTCCATCAAACTGCAGACTCAGGTCTTGAGAGCTCATTCCTAACTCAAGAGTCCAAGGAAAGCTCTGCCGAGGAGTTCGGCAGTTGGGGGCTTTGCCAGACTGGGCACTTGACATGGGTCCTTGCCAGAGATGAGGAGGAGGCTATTCATGGCATAGGGCACAATGTGGGTAGAGGTGGAAGAAGCAGGATGAGTTTCTTCTGGTCAGGGTGGGTTTGGCCAGAAGGGAAGTCCTACGTGAACCTTGGTCTCAGTCCCAGCTCAGCCTTACTTAACGTTAGACTCAGTATGATAAACATGTTGTGGCTGGTTGCTTAGCAATGGGGAAGGCAGCCAGCTGTATGAATTTTTCATCAAGAAATTAGCATAGGTTATTTCAGGGAGATGTGCAGAACACTGCCTACTGGAGACAAAAAGCATCCTTAGAAACCTTTGACATGCTGTTAGTTTGTTCCCTGAGGTTGTACTCAAAGGGCAAACCTGGAGTCAGCTGACGCTGGATAGCACTCTTCATTTTTTCCTGGTAAGGCATGGTGGTTCTTATGATAATGGTTCCTGTTGACCATAGAGTCAATAAACATCTTTCACTTTATTCCAACCCAAAGCATTTTTATGATCTTGGCATTTTCAGGCTTTTAATCATAGACCACTGGCTTTGGTCAAAATAGACTCAGGAGACATAAAGAGAGACAGAAAGCGGGGAGAGAAGAGAACAGCAAAGGTAGAGGAGGAGAGGAGAAAAGAGGAGAGAGGTGTTGACTGAAAGAATAAATAAAGAGAAAATAAGGT
This sequence comes from Pseudochirops cupreus, assembly GCA_028627135.1. Lineage (NCBI taxonomy): Eukaryota > Metazoa > Chordata > Mammalia > Diprotodontia > Pseudocheiridae > Pseudochirops > Pseudochirops cupreus. Next base: position 4,484 of record JAQQSU010006827.1, on the reverse strand, counting down.
GGAAGATGAGATGGAATGGGGGGGTAGAGAAAATAAAGTGGGAAAGTAGAGAGACAGGAGAAAGAGAAGAGGAAAATGATGGAATAGAGGGATAAAGATTGAGAGACAAAAGACAGGGAAGGAAGAAGAGAGAGATAAAGACTGAAAGGAAAGGAAAGAGCAGGATGAAGAGCAAAAATGGAAAGGAGAGAGAAAAGCAGTAGAGTGGAGAGAGAAAGAGGAAAGAAGAAGAGGGAAAAGAGAACAAGAAGAAGAGTGCAGGATAAAAGGGGGAAACAAGAAAGAGGAATTAAGAGAGAATAAGAAAGAAAAAGAGAGAAGAGGAGAAACAGTGGGGTGAGGAGAGGAAAGAGAGGAAAATGAAGAGGAAAGAAAGGGAGAATGAAAAGAAAGAAGAGAGGAAATAGAGAGTAAAGGGGGAGAAAAGAAATAGACTGAGAAGGCAGAGAAGAAATAGGGAGAGATGGGAAAAGAACAGGTTGAGAGGAGAAAGAGAAGGCAAGAAGAGAAAGAGACAATGAGAGGAAAGAAAGACAGAAAGGGAAAGAAGAATTGGAAAGAGCACAAAAAAGACTGACAGAATTTGGAGAGGTAGTGAGAACATGACCAGGAAATACAGCCAGAGAGCATATTAGAATGGGATGATATGATTTTTTTTATAGATGGTTATTAATGTGTGTCATTGAACAAAGTGAAAGTGAAGAAGAGAGAATCAGATTGAAATGGGGAAAGAGAGACATATGGAAACTGAAAATTAAGTAGACCTAGCAAGAGAGAGAAAGGCAAAGAGGGCTGAAGATGTAGAAGAAGGAACAGGATGAATTAGACCAAGATGAAGAGAGAGGCAAAGGAAGACAGACCAATCAGAAGATAGAGAGGAGCAATCAGCATCAGTGGCTGTGGTGCCATTTCTCACTTTTCTCCACACTCATCAGACAGGATCACATTGGCTTTAATGTTTTCCAGGAATCCAAGAGCAGCTCACCCATAATTCCCATCAGACCATCAATTCCCCTATGTTCATTCCTCATTGATAATCGTTATAAAACCCTGTTATGGTTGGGGTGGCGAATAGTCTCAGAGAGAATTATAATAGCCTGTGAATCCTAACTGAATTCTTTCTAGCAGGGTTCATTTCTAGGAAATGTGGTTCAGTGGGGGAAATCCTGGATTTGGAGCAGGAAGACCTGGGGTCTCATCTCACCTCTGCCATGGGGGAGCCTTGGACAAGTCATTTGCCATCATTGGGCCCTCCTCTGTAAAATGATGGAGTTGGACCAGATAACCAAAGGTCCTTTCTGGCTGTAACTCTTGGATCCTTTGAACCCTGTTCAAATAGGTAAAGTCAATAGTTTGAGGACATTTAACTGAGCGTACAATAGTGGGCACAAACACAACTATATTGAAAATGCTGCAGAAATACAGAGAACAAAACAAGCCATACTCTCTCCTTCCCTTCTGTCTTGGTTTTAATAACAGTATATATGGTGGGGGAATTACAATTAGCACTGCTTGATTTAAGCAAAATTATGCTTTCCTTTGTAAATAAGGATTTTCTAGGTGCTCTAGACCCCACAGAACCATGTCCTCAATGATGAATGGGTATGAGAAGGAAGGTTAATGAGGTGCTGCCTTGGAGAATACCATTGGGGAGTCAGTAGCTCTTTATACTTTGCCTTAAATTTTGCAGAGCCTTTTACATACATCTGAGTCTCACAAAGATCTTTTGTATGTACTATTACCTACATTTTACATATGAGGAAAATGAAACTCACAGAGGTTAAGTAATTTGCCAGCGGTCACACAGCTGGAGGCATCAGAGTTAGGATTTGGACACAGGTCTCTCCTGATTCCACATCCAACACCCTTTTCATTACACCAAGCTCCCACCACCTTGTGGGAAATGTCCTGAGCACACTAGGTCAGATGAGGGATGACACCTCTTTCCCACCCTCAGAAAAAGTGGAGATACTTAGGAGAGAAGACATGCTGGGGGAAGAGGAGATTGGGGAGGAGCAATGGACACAGAGCAGCATGTGGGAGCTGTTAGGTACAACTGGCTTGACCATAACTGGTTGAGGATAAGATCAGTGATGGGCAGCCAGGTGGCACAGTGGATAGAGCCCTGGGCCTGGAGCCAGGAAGACTGATACCTTCACTAACTGTGTGTCCCTGGGGCAAGTCACTTCACCCTGTTTCCCTCAGTTTCCTCATCTGTAAAAAGATCTGGAGAAGGACAAGGCAAACCATTCCAGTATCTTTGCCCAGAAAATCCCAAATGTGGCCATGAAGAGTCAGACATGACTCAAATGACTCAGTAACAACAATAACAAGATCAGTGATGGGGAGAAGCGGAGATGGAGAGTGATTAGACCTTCTATCATATTACAACTGGATTTGGAGGATGAGGAGGAACTTTACCTTTGGCAAGTCCCTTGATCCCTCTGGGCCTCAGTACATCAACCTGCAAAATGGGGATAATGCCAGTTGCATTAACCTAATAATGTTAACTCATATTTTGGTGGTCTGTCTTCCTTTGCAAAGTGCTTTGTTCTGTATTAACCCATTTCAGAGAAGGAAAGTAGGACTCAGAGGAGTAAAAGACTCATCCAGAGTCAAAGCTAGTAAGCAACAGTCAGTGAGCATTTATTAAGTGCCCACTATGTGCCAAGCCCTGTGTTAAGCTCTGGGAATACAAACAAAGTTGAGGACATGGTTCCTGCCTTCAGCACAGCTTAACTTGAATCCAGGACTCCTGACTCCAGGTTCCCACCAAAGCCTAGAGCAGCCAGCTTCCTCCCTCCCCCTCTCTATACTAGATACCATATCTCTATCTTTCTCACTTCTTTTGTGCCTTTGTACCCTTGGGAAGACACAGAAAACCCCTGAGCTTCCCGCCCTCTATGGCAGCCTGTGTTTGGCCAGGCGGGAATAATATGGTCCTTTTCTCACCTTATCCCTGCCAGGAAGGCCCAGGAATTGTGGGGTGCGCATGGGGTAGGGCTGGAAAGGTCAGTGTGTTCTGATTTAATGAGGAGTCAAGGCCTGAGGAGAACAATGGACAAAGAGGGGGGCAGTCCTTGGCTTTAGAATGAAGCCAGGACCTCAGTAATTCATGTGTGACAGATAGCGTGCTAGAAATCCTGGGTTTGCTTCGACCACCTACTAACTAGATGACCACAGGTCACACACTCTGAGACCTCAGTATCCTTGTCTGTAAAATGGGAATAAGAGTGCTCACATTCCCTAGCCCACAAGGCTGTTGTTTCAAGTGTAGAGAGATCAGCCTGTGAGGTGTAGCTACCAGGCAGGCGTCAAACAGCTGTCATCGACCTTTGTGCCAAGTGCCTTCCTGCAACACCACCCCCCCAAAAAAAAACCAACCCAAACTCCCAGTGACACATCATGGCTTTTCTTTTTATTTCCATTTCTTATCACGTTGCCGGGCACATAATACCCACTTAATAAAGATTTGTTGATTGACTGTGCCTGATTCTCCCAGGTCCCTCTAAATTAGGAAATCACTCTGTAAATTCAAGGCCATAGTACAGATAAAAGATAGAGGAGAAATGGAGATTGAGAAGCAAGATGTCCAAGCACACTGAATTTGTAACTAATATACCCACATTCAAGTCTCCTGTGATCCTAAATAAGCCCAAATCTGGAGTTGGAAGAGCCCTTAGTAGCGGTTCTCAACCTGTGGGTTATGTTCAATTTGTAACAATGAAAATACATCCTGCATATCAGATATTTACATTACGATTCATAACAGTAGCAAAATTACAGTTATGAAGTAGTAATGAAAATAATTTTATGGTTGGGGATCACCACAACATGAGGAACTGTATTATTAAAGGGTCACGGCATTAGGAAGGTTGAGAACCACTGCCTTACAGGCTGCAATAGCTCCCCTTCCCAAGTTACACGTGAAGAAACTGATACCCAACAGTTTTCAAAGGCAGAAATTAAAGATATCTTTAAGCATATGGAAAAATGCTCTAAATCACTATTAATTCAAGAAATGCAAATCAAAAAAACTTTTGAGGTACCACAGCTCACCAGTCAGATTGGCTAAAATCACAAAACTGGAAAATGACAAGTGCTGGAGAGGATGTGGAAAAATTGGAATGCTAATGCATTGTTGGTGGAGCTGTGAACTGATACAACCATTCTGGAGAGCAGTCTGGAACTATGCCCAAAGGGCTATAAATAATTACATACCCTTCGACCCAGTAATATCACTTTTGGGGTTGTATCTCAGAGAGATCATAGAAGTGGGAAAAGGACCCATATATACAAAAATATTTATTGCAGCTCTCTTTGTGGTGGCAAAAAACTGGAAATATAGGGGATGCCCATCAATTGGGGAATGGCTGAACAAGTCGTGGTATATGAATATAATGGAATACTATTGTGCTATAAGAAATGGGAAGGAGATGGACTTCATAATTACCTGGAGAGGCTGATACAAATTGATGCTGAGT